>OZ010580.1:10960852-10978352 GCA_963932145.1 Acanthosepion lycidas | reverse complement strand
ATTTCCTTAACGTCTTGAAATATTGTTCCTTTCCTGTCGGACATGATCTTTGCCGATATCTGGGGTATATGGAACTATTGGACATGGAGAATGTAATTCTTGGTTAAAAACTGCTACTCATGTGATTGTTACTGACGGAATCTTTGTGAAGTGGTGAGACGGCCACACTCTACACACTTTCCTTCTGAATGCTGCTATAACAACGGAAACAAGAGGGAACGTTATAGCACAGTATATATACGCGACTTAGCATACCAACAGTACCGATGATTTTTAGACCACGTATGTATATATCTATATATATCTATATCTATATCTATATATATATTTTAAAGAAAAGCAGACCACTTTAAGGTACCATTACAATAATTTATTTTACAAGAGCTCTTTTAAAGGAAGCCGGATCATCAGATAGCACTTTCAAAAACGAAACGAAAAATGAAACGAAAAATGAAAAAGAAAAAAGAATTTAAATATGTTTTAAGACATTTTTTTCTATTTATACATTCTTTTTACATATACAAATATTTAGGGCTCTGTTTTATAATAAACAGTATTAACAACATTTACCGGCCTGGATGTCCGAGAAATTTTCATAGAAAATATTCGTTCTCAGGCCGGTAAATGTTATTAATAGTTTTTTTTATTATAAAACAGAATATTAACTTAAATATTTGTATCTATAAAAAGAATATATAAACACAAAAAATGTCTGAAGATAATTGTCGAACTTTATATATATATATGTTCTTGAAAAAGGTCACCCGAAATCGAAAATTCGATTTTACCATGTACGCAATATGTGTAAATATTCAAAATATTTTAACTTTTCAATTTAATAATGATATAATTAGACAGCACTTAAGCATTTTAATGCATTTAACAGTTTATAGCTATAGCATAACATACAAACTTGAAAATAACCAAAAATTACAAACTTACATATACAATTAGAAACTTACATCTACAAGTAAGAATAGCTATATACAAAAAAAAAGAATGTTGAATATTTAGCATAATTATAGGATAATATACAATATATATTGTTTTTTATTCGACAAACTAAATGTAAGCTAGACTTTCTCTTTCTATTTACAGGTGACATTAAGATCTTGAAGGCGCTTAACTGCCTGTTCTGCACTCTGATTTGTCCAAGGAATTCCCAGTTCCGATAGTTTGGGAACCAAATCTTTTTGATAGAATTTAAAGCTTTTTGTGAGTCTGCAAGATCTACATAGCTTCTGATAAACATCTGCATTTTAGATTTGGTCAGTAAATCGATGGTCTGCCCATTTCTAAGAGATTAATCTACAGATTTCGTCTCCGGTGGAAGAATAAATGCCAAAAGAAACTAGTATCACTTTAGAATTCCATATTGCATTACTTAAGTTAGATATTTTTTAACCTTCACTTTGAGGAAATTGCCTAGTTTCTTCGAAAAGGCAGAAAACTCGAGTTAAATGAAATTTCATATCACGCCATCTTCCTTTTTTCTTCTTTAGCATTCTTGAAATTCTTCTTGAGCTATTTCACAAGTTCACGGATAAACGGATATTCTATATCGGGCTATGTGTTGTTTCAACTAATTCGTCATCCATTACTATGAGAAGCACTCGATCAAGAACATGATGAATTTTGGTTCTTCCTGTTTCATTTGAGCAAATAGTCTTTGGAGCTGAATGACAATCTCATTCCTGTTTCCAGTGCTAATATTCGTAATGTCCGCAAAAATTATTTTTATGCTTTTCTTTAAATTGTATTCCTCTCAGGACAGCTGTTATTCCTTTGACAACAGTACCCGCCTTTCACTTTGGTAGATGTAATGCTTCTAAATTAATTTCTTTCATTCTCCAAAACAAAGAACTTGATATTTTTAACTATCAATTCGCTTACCGATAAAATGGAATTACCAATTTTCTAAGTCTACTGTTTTCTTCATTTCTTAAGTTTAAAAGCTTATTTTTAGAAGATCTGTAAATACCAAATTGAGGGGGCGTCCCAACGACAATCCTTTCTTGTTATAACTGCTGGCAAATATTTGCTGCTTTGTTGGTTGATAAGTTTGAAGGTGTTATTAATTTGATTGCAGTTTTGATTTTGCTATACTTCCTCCTTTTTCTTGGATGTTGTCTTTGATTCAGTCTTTGACTCAGAAGTTGAAGTTGTTATTCTCGTTGATATTCGCTTGAAGGCCACTTTTCTTCTTCTTCGGATGCATGGATTGATAATTTTGGAACTTGATGTCTATCCATTTATAGATCCAGCAAGTCATTTGCTTTTGATTTGAAAACGAAAAAAAAAACAGTCTGTCCGCAATACAGAACCATTCAACATTTCTATTTATCATGATACAAATTTAATCCAATGGATCATATTTTCCTTGTTTCACTCATTCATTGTAGGTGTTCAGCACTTGAGTCAGTTTTGCTTTAATTGATAAGTTTGGAAAATTTAATTTCTTTTGCCATAAACTTGTTATTTTTAACGATTTTCTTTGTATGTTTTTTCTTCCTCTGATGGAGGCTCCGAGGAACAGATAGCGGCCAAGAATTTGAATTTTGAGTAGTATCCCGCTTTTGTCTTCCAGTGATTGTTCTTAGAGTGGAACAGTTCTTATTTTCTTATGTGATTCTTGAAATCTAATTTTTTTCTAGATCTTCGTGTTTGTTTCAGTGGTAGAAATACTTTTTTATAAGACATTATGGTTAAAATGAATACTTAGAGATCTTTCAGCGTTGCTCAATCTGGAAGCTTACATACTGTGAAAAAATATTTGATCAAAAACAAACTTTTCCCATTCGCCTTATTTATTTATTTATTTATTTATTTATTATTCTGTAATACAATGACTGTAGCGCAACGCCAAAAAGGAGGAAATGGAAATCTTAGACCCTATCTAATAAGATTCACGAGTCATACATTCATTACACTTTACTCATTCACCACAAGAAGTGGTTCTTCATCATTCACTATTACATATATCACAATATCCCGTATTTCCAGGGAACATACAAAAACACTGCATTACGTAAAAATGTCTATATATATATATATATGTCTTTCCACAAATATATATAAAAATATAATGATGGTATGAAGGGGAGGGGTGAAGCCAAACGCAAACTAAAATAAAACAAAACATTTGAAATGGGAAGGGGAGAAGACGGAGCCCTAGAAAGGGAAGAAGGTAGCCTCCTTGTCTTACCTTGACTAGAAAGTTCCATTTTTGCTGACAGACTGTTTTTGGCTTTGTGCATGGCCTTCTCCGCCCTACTTCGTCTGGGACGTTTTTCTTTTTTCGAATTTTTTCCTTCCTTTTCCTCCTCCTCATCTTTCTCTCCTCACCTTTTTTAAAGAAGAGGACAGCGGGGGGAGTATCTCCTCCATCTCCCTTTCCTGAATATGTTGCTGCTCTAGCTGCTGCTGTTGAAGCTCCTGCCGTTGCTGCTTATGGGGCTCCTTCTGTCGTTTTTCTTGGGGCTCCTGCTGCTGATTTTGTTGATACTCCTGGTGCCGCTCTAGTTGGAGCTGCTGCTGTTTGTGTTTCTGATCCAACTAACTCTATTCTGGCGTCTCCTGCTAGCGCTCTTGTTGTTGCTTTTTGGGGGCCGACTTATTTTTTTTTAAGCATTCAGCTCCAAGCAAGGGGGGAAACGACTAGCACGCAAAGGGTTTCAGAGTAGGAGGGAGAACAAATAGGATTGATAGAGGAAAGGATGAAGAGACGGTTAGGGGATAGATCAGAGCATCTAGAGACGTCAATTGACATTATATTTGAATAATTTGAGATTATAGTTATCAGGAAAACAAGAAATGGGGAGGGAGTTCCACAGGCGAGATATGCGAGACATGAAGCTATTGGAGTAGAAGAGACGGCTACATTTAACAGGTTCGACAGTGAAAGGGTGTGAGCGTGATGCCAGCCTAGTTGAACGCTTAAATTCATGAAGTCTGGGAGCTACCGAAAGCAGCAATTACCGTGAAAGTATTTGTAAAAAAGACAGAGGGAGGCAACGGCACGTCTGTGAGAGAGCGGCTTCAGACGAAATGCCAGATCAGGGCCAATTACATTGCATATCCGTCTTTGGATTTTATCAAGAATTTTGAAACAATTAGAAGGGGCTCCAGACCATATATGGGAACAATACTGCAAGCAAGGGCGAATGGTTGATTTTTAGATTTGAAGGATCAACTCCGGCGCGGCACAGGGAGCCAACTTTCCTAGCGGTGGACGAAGCTATTGACCCAATGTATTCGTTCCATCTCACCTCTTTCTTATGTGGTACATCCTGCTGGTAGGGCAAGGTTGCAGGCTTTGATCCCTTATTTACAACCTCCGTCCATTCACCGAAGTCCTTTCGGGTCATTTGTGATTGTCTATGTCACTATTGTTTCTCTGCTTGCAGATGGTTTGGTTTGTTGTGCCGGCCTCTTAACGGGGCAAGATTTTGAAAGATGTCCTTCAACACAACAGGAGAATCAAAGCGGTTGGCTGCCTTTGACAACCTATCTGGATCTGCCACCACAGGTCAGTACTGTAGGGATGTACATAAAGTTCTTTCTGGTGAAAGTGATCATTACCTCAAAATCTTCGGTGGCAATGCCTGTTTTGCTTTTGACAGACGAGACATCTAGAACCCTTTCCAAACAAGGAAAAGAAAAAGAATCACTGAAAAACCTATTGAGTTCTATTAAAAATAAAACAGGTTACAATCGTTCTGCGTCATCCATACTGTCTTCCCAACTGAGCAATGGTGAAAGGAAAAAGATCATTCAGGCCTTCAGTAATGGTACCAATATTCATACTCTTGTTTCCATCATGTGAGTGATTACGTTCCAATCAATTTGAAGCATCGATGTTAAACAGTGTCGAACAAGTTCAGTTTTTAGTTGGGGGCCAGCTTGTGAACACTGGGGACTGTAAGCGAAAACCTGTTAACATGACACTTTATTCCGTGAACCTAACTCGCTTTGGAAACCACCGCACTTACGCCTACGATTGTTGAGAACCGTGGTTCCATTACTCCTTCGAGGACTCTTCGGAATTGGAGAAGGAGGAAAAAATTGTAAATATCTTATCTACAATGTATTTAATTTTCTGTTTCTTGGCACCACGTATCACTTCTTCAAAAAATAGCTACTTTAATAAATGAGCTATTAGTGCTATGTGGGACTTGACGATAACCCAAAATGAAAATCCTATTTTTTTTTTCTTTTAATAGAAAAATTCTGTCAAGTGATTAAGAAAACATATTTCATTGATGATATACTGACACTTCCGGCACATTTATTTCCCAAAAATGCTAACAAAAGAAAAACAAAACAAAACACCCCCCCCCCAAAAAAAACCCCAAACAAACAACATATTTGATTTTTGTCATTGCATATGCAATCAGTTTTTTCCACCTTTCCGGAAGCTGATTTAATTTTCTCTCTCGCAAAGGATCTTGGGAAAGGATCATGATATGTCTGACTCTTCCAGGCATTTTTAAAAAAATAAATATTTTGTGAAAAATCTTTCTGTGAATTGAAAGCTTCTTTAAATAATACACACACACACGCACACGCACGCGCACACACACACAGACACACACACACAGATATATATATATATATATATATATATATATATATATATATATATATATGTAACACATTTTTATGTTTATACATTCTTTTTATAGATACAAATATTTAAGTAAATGCTCTGTTTTATAATAAACAGTATTAATAACATTTACCGGACTGAATATCCGAGAAATTTTACTTAAATATTTGTATCTATAAAAAGAATGTATAAACATAAAAATGTTTTAAAATAATTGTCGGAATTTGTCCATTTCATAATGTGTGACGTCATTTGTTTACATTTGGATACGCATTGAGCAGATATGAATGTACGTGAGAGAATCATGGAAGATTGTTGTTTAAAGACAGTAAAATCAACGTTGCTACCCGAACGATCCTCTGTAGCTGAAACGGTTAAGACACGTCAGGCTATATGACGGTCCCGTATAGGATAGAGGTTCGATTCCTGTCGGAGGACGGATATTTTCTATGAAAATTTATCGGGCGTTAAGGCCGGCAAATCTTGTTTATTATAAAAAGAGCATTTACTTAAATATTTGTATCTATAAAAAGAATGTATAAAAATGTCTTAAAATAACTCTCAGACTTCATAATTATATATATATATGAACTGAAACAACATATTTGGGGATTCTGTTTTTTTTTTTCGTTAAAGGTGAGGTGTAAAGAATAGCGGCTCGAAACTAGAAATCGGGGAGCTGTGTTCGAATTCCAGTCTGGTTTATTATATTCATTTACACGTAAATACCCTTTTGGGAAGTACGTATCTCTCTGCACCCAAACTATGGGTTAAATAGTAGAACTTTTATTTGGAAAGATCATTGTTATTCTCAAAAATATTCCTTATGCAATATAAATTAGCAAAAAACAAATTATATATTTACAATCCCAAAAATATATTTCGAATTTGTATTACCCAGAAGCGCTTGATAAAGCCGTAAAAAATCTAATCTGTCAATGAATCAACAATGATTTTTAACTTGTCTTGAGGAAATAATTTCTTCAGTGACGAGGCTGATTTTGATCAAAAGCCTTCTAAAAAAACTGCAGGATCATGTATTTGATTAAAACGTTTCAAAATTCATTGGTTTGAGTCATGTAGAATTTTTTATGTTTGTCTATTAATTAATGAGGTATTAGTTTTATTTGGGACTCGAAGAAAAGGCAACAATGAAAAAAAAATTGTTTTAAGAACAAAATTCTGTCAAGTGATTAAGAAAACATTTAATTGATGACATACTGACACTTCCGACACATTTATTTTCAAAAAAATTCTAGCACCAACCGCCCACGAAAAACAAACACCAAACCGTACTTACTTATAATTGCAGGCATAACTGTGGTGGTTTCGTCGACAAATAAAGTACAATTATATTTTATTCAATTACATATTCACCATTTTTCGCATTGACTTTATACCAAATATAAGGCAGCTCTTCGATACCTTTCGACTAAATTTCCGCAGGTTTTGATGCCAAAAAATCTCTTGAATTTAGTTTTTATTAGAGGCGACTTTTTCCTAATAAAACGTTTTCAAGCGACGATCGAAAAATCGACTGGTACAAGAACAATATGGCGGCTGAAGGTAGAACAGAACAACTTAGTTTCCGATTGATTTCCTGCGTTATTCTTGCTTTATGGTCTTGTATTATTATTGAAGAGAACAAAATATATCCGTATTGATGGGCGCAGGGGACTTTTCTGGACAGGTTGCAGCTGCAGTGTGAATTTAGTTTAGTAATACGTCGGCCATCTCGTATATTTGTTACGAAATAATGGTAAACATCTTGTGTCACGAACGGGTAATTCTGGGTAGGAAGCTCAATCCTTTTTGTGCTAACATTTTGCTAAAAAGAAGTTATCATCAAATGAAGCGTTGTTTAGTAATAGGTGACCAACGTATTACTGTTGATGTTCCCTACATCTGTTTTAATCGCTTGTTAAAATATCTTAGAAAAGGATAGCAATTATATTAAGAAGACCCTTGACATGTAGTACATGAAGGTACCGTGTTCGTCAGGATATACGGTTGTCTAAATTCCTCTCCATATTACCGTATATACTCACGTATCATGCGATTTTTGAAGGCCTAATTTTGAAGATAATTTTAACGGGGTCGTATCATACACTGGATATAAAATTAGCGTTTGTAGTGCTGTTGCCTAAGCTATATATCCAGTTACTGTAGTCAAATTAGTTTCGAAATTAGGTCTTCAAACCTCGCATGATAAACGATTATATACAGTAGATTATCCCCATACACATTTACGCACTCACTCCCTAATATATATATATATATATATATGCGTGTGTGTGTGTGTATTTAGGCAGGATTTTTTCATTGATATATGTTTCATTAAATAATATAGACAAGTTGTCTATTTATTTTATGTAAATTCTTTTCATATCGTCTGATAAGCTTAATAACATTAGCATTAAACGAAGAAAGAAAATCACAATATTGATACATGTTTCTTAATCCTATCTAAGCTTTCGGCTCTGTTATTATCCCGAAAATTTGAACGTCGGATCAGTTCTTTTAAATCAAATATGTGGTGTAGATAAATTTATATTACAATGAATCATTCATACAAAAAGTAAATTAGTAAACTTATAAAGATGATATATATATATATATATATATATATATATATATATATATATATATATAGTCATCCAGATTACTTCAAGCCGGGATGGAAACCCGTAAATTATTTTTATGTTGTTTGTTGAAAAAGGAGCGTTCATTCTAAGCTCTCGCAGCCGCGCGCGACTTGAATTCGCGTGAGCATTTTTCTATTTTTTCAAGGTATGTCACAAGAATTCTATATTAATCACATTATCAGAAACTTCTTGCTATTCGTGAGGTCCTATATATCAAACAGCATTCTCCTACCATCAAAATTACATTATTTAATACCAGGAAAGGCGAGATCAAATCTTAATTTAGTTTATATTGTTGTAGTTAATTTAGTTTATATTGTTGTAGTTGTCTTTTATTATTCTTATCATTCTTATTCTTATTCTTATTTTCCTCCTTTTATTCTTATTCTAATTCTTCTTATTCTTATTCTTATTATCCTTATTATTATTATTATTCTTATTATTCATATATTCTTATTCTTATTCTTATTTTTCTTTTTATTCTTATTCTTATTCTTCTATTTATTCTCATTCTTTATTATTCTTATTCTTATTATTCTTATTCTTATTATTCTTATTCGTCTTTTTATTCTTCTTATTCTTCTTATTATTATTCTTATTCTTATTATTCTTATTATTTTTTTACTTTTCAGGACGTGGACGATCATGGCTCTCCGTAACTTCTCCTGCTTTGTTCTTCTAAATAACTTTTTACCCCCCACCCCACCCAAACTCTTACCATCCTTACCCCTCCGAACTATTTGGACATCTACATTTTTTAACCACATTATAACGAATTTCCCCCATTCCCTTCGTGTTCCATTTGCGAGATGTAAGTTCAATTCTAGCAACTTCCTCCCGCGAACTTTTTCTCTGTGAAAACGACTCCCAATAGGGTGTTTCCCGATCGCTACAATCTTAACCTATTCTAAGTCTAGGATTAACTGTTACCTTTCATAAATAATTTCGTAAACTGTCCCTCTTAATATGTAACTCCCTACCTCGATTCACTGCCGATTCACTGAGTGTACATGACTGTCAAAAAAAAAAATAAAATAAAATAAAATAAAATAAATAAAAAATAAATAAATAAAAAAAAATCAAAAGTAACGAACTTCGCGAGACCCTATGTCCATTGACGATACAGAATCCTCTTTGGAATACGCGCTTCCATTCACTTGATGCATTTAAAATCGTTGCTCATTGCTTGGACGCGTTAGACACGCCCAGGTGACATTGTGATACACCAATGAGGTAATCAAAACGCGATGGGCTGCCATTACGTCATACCAAATTAATGCGCTCTGGTATTTATCTCTTGAAACGAACCGCCTTGTACGTTTGAATATCGCAAGTGAACATATAATCATTTCACAATCAGCTGCCTCAATTTACTCGAGCAATATGAATTGATTTCTTCTGCAGGATAATTTTTCCAACCCTCAAGGGTGACATTTCTTAGGATAAGTCCCAATGCAATGAGCTAAATTCCGTTTGCTGTAAAGGGGTAGCTTCGTCAAAGTGTCCTAATCCAAAGAAGTCTCCGTGGGATCAGATGCAATGATTAATTCGTTGGAAAGATCAAATGGCGTTCAATTTATAACAATTACGCTATTGAAAGTAACAAGATATAAGCCAGTATATCGTTGATGCATTTATGGAACGTTGTTATTATTCAAAGTTTGCAGGACATCCAAGAAGCACCTCGTTGATTCTTAGGTAAAAGTAGTTACTGGATAGATTTCTTAAAAGATAAGTAGTCAAATATTAAGGGAAGAATAATACAGGGTGTTTCAAAAAGAATACGCCAAAATCATCACGTGATGTGTCAAAAACAAAAAAAAATTACAAACCTCTAGCATGGACACATGTGTTGTATATACATTTAAGTTACATTTCATGTTTTATAAGTGCTCAATGTGGCCACCACCGGCATCGCGGACAACATCAAGCCGATATGAGAATTCCCCCCAAACACGCCTCAGCATGTCACGGTCCGCCGTGTTGATTACAGCTGTTATTCGATCTTTCAAGTCATCGATACTTGCTGGAAGTGCTGGAACATATACTTGGTCTTTAACATACCCTCACAAGAAAAAGTCACGCACAGTGAGGTCTGGGGATCTGGCAGACCAAGCACAGAGAGCAAGGTATTTAGCACCTCTCCTCCCAATCCATCGCTGAGGCATGTTTTCAATCAGATAAGCTCTAACCCCGAGATGCCAATGGGGTGGTGCTCCATCTTGCTGAAAAATGAAGTCATTCGAATCTGCTTGCAGTAAAGTGAATAGCCAGTTTTGGGTGCTCTGTTCCCCAAATGCACACATTGTGACGATTGACTGTGCCTCTCAAATGGAAATTCGCTTTGTCACTAAAAACTAAACGTGAAAAGAGAGTTTCATCACCTTCCTCCATCTCCAGGATTGACTCACAGAATGTCCTCCGCATGGACTTGTCATAATTAGTAAGTGCTTGGACGAGGCTTAGTTTGTATGGTTTCATGTGTAATCGTCTCTTTAACACATGCCAGACAGAGGTATGAGGGATGGCAAGCTGAAGACTTACTCGACGTACGGACTTACGTGGTCTGCTCTCAAATGCATCATGAATCTTTTCCACTTGCTCCTCTGTAACACGTGGTCTTCCAGGACTCTTTCCTTTGCACAGGCACCCACTCTCTTTAAACTGTTTAACCTACCGTCGAATGCTCTCACGTTGGGGCGGATCAATGCCGAATTCTGTTCTGAAAGCACGCTGCACCGTGACAATGGCGTTTGGTTTCGCGAACTCAGGCACGCATAATGCCTTCTGCTGAAGAGTCGCCATTTTGATTGATCTTCCCACAATTCAGCTGCACCAGAAGCGGTGAAACTGACACCTAATCAAACTTTGATAACTACTCTATCAAATAACCACTGATTCAGTCCACTACAATGCTATAGACCTGAAAAAACAGCGTAATGATTTTGGCGTATTCTTTTTGAAACACCCTGTATTCTGAAAATTCTAAGGTGTCAACATATAGCTTTCTGCATAAGTTTAAATAGGGTACGTCCGCTTAATCTTGTAAAGTTATCCGTCTTATTATTAGGTTGGTGCAAAAATAATGTCGTTTTTGACGATTCTTTTTTATTATCGTTCACCCATTTATCCAACTTTTTTGACTTCCCTATTTGCTTTAAATGCCGAACGAGTGTTGAGTGGTCGACCTCAATTTCAACAGCAACTTCTCGTGTGGTTTTGCGAGGATCGGCTTCAATTAAGGCTTTCAAATGTTCGTTATCAACCGCAGTCGGCCGGCCGTGACCGTCTTCATCTTCGAGGTTCTCGTCACCATTGCGAAATTTCTTGAAGCACCGTTGTGCCACACGTTCTTTAGTGGTTCCTGGGCCAAACGCATCATTGATATCACGAGCTGTCTCGGCAGCTTTTCGGCCTAGTTTGAACTGGAACAAGAAAATCGTGCGGATTTGAATTTTGTCCATGCTGTCGAAAAGCCTGCAAAAAAATGAATGAAGAGATTGAGAACGGTAACGAATAACACGATTCGATAGAGCGAAAAACGCGCTTCAAAATGATATATAACATGGCTATATATATCAATTAATTAATTCAGAAATCATATATAAAAGTAACATATGTGAGAAAACGACATTATTTTTGCACCAATGTATATTTGGGCAGCAACATTTCTTTACAACATCTTTAACTGAAAACGGTCGACAAGGAAGATTTAATAAATCTTTTATTGAGTTTTTCTAGCATTTTAAATTTTTTTACATTTTTCAGGAGTTGAAGAATATAAACATGTCTCCTTGAGTAGTAGACGTCCTATATGTTCCCTCTCAAAGTCCCATTAATAAACATTTATTAAAGCATTTTTTCTTTCAAATCCCATAGTCGTAGACATCTTATTATTAGAAAAGCATTACTGATTAAATACCGTTCCCCTGCTATCAATCTTACACGTTTTAGTAGTGGAGATATCGTGTTAAAGGTTTTCTAAAAATAGAAGCGATGTTCAAGTCAGCCAGTTGCGCATAACACGTGACTGCCGAAAAAAAAGCATACCCTCCTCCGGAAAAACACCACACAGCTAAGCTACTACGTAGATAACACACAGAATACAACCTACCAAAATGACATGCTTGATAATGGCTATAGAACTAGTCAAAAGCGATCTAAATAATAACTATGGACTATTTTTATATTCTTTAACCCTTGAAAAACGAACAAAAATGTTAGTCTGCTGACAAAAGTCAATATAGTATTAATTAAATCTTCCTTGTTGGCTGTTTTGAATGAAAGATGCTATCTAATTATCTGCATATCTGTTTATCTTGGAAATTACATGCACACCTGACAAGCTCAACTTGCTGCACTTTTCTTGGGTTTATTTCATGGTTATCTATCTATTTATCTAACTAACTAACTAAATATATATATATATATATATATATATATATATATATATATATATATATATATATATATATATATATATATTATATATAGAGAGAGAGAGAGAGAGAGAGAGAGAGAGCCTTTTTGAATTTATAGGTCTGATGAATTGGCTCGTTATTATGATTCCAATGTAATAAATTATAACCATGGAATATTAGTGTTGAAGCTTTTTTATTATATTCTTACTCTGTCCTGGACATTGAGTTCTACTTGGATTCTATCCTCTTGTGAATTTATATATATATATATATATATATATATATATATATATATATATATTGACCACTAATATTCTCTCTCTCTCACTCTCTCTCTCTCTCTATATATATATATATATATATATATATATATATATATATATATATTATAAATTAATTGATTTAAAATATGGTTTTTAAATCAATTAATTTATAATATTAATGCTCTGTAAATTAAATTCAGCACTATTTTGTAAAACACCGGATTTTATATCTTACTGTCCTTTCTTTATATATACACACACACACACACATATATATATATATATATATATATATATATATATATATATATATATATATATATATATATATATTAAATGTTCCACATTGCAATGGGCTTCGTAACCATGTTGATAAATTACGGGAAACAGAGTCAGTGGACGATGTGAAACGTTATGGAAATTCCAGCAAAGCTTTCGGAGAAGAAACTGTTGGATATTCCTGACAGTATGCAACAGAGTCCAAGAAAATCATTACGCAAGTTATCGTAGCAGCAAGATATTGGTCTTGAAACAGCACATAATGTCGTCCAAAATAAAGAAATAAAACTCTTCCCATATAAAATAATGGTGATATAAGAACTGAAAGCCAGTGATCTGAATAATGGTAATCAGAAACAAAATGAGAAGAATCTAAGTATGTATTAATGCTAACGGACGTCACTTACAACATTATTTATATTATAATAAGTCATCCATATTCTCCTCCTGTATTCTATATTGAAACACATCTATTTATAAAAATATAAGCGCATAATGACTTTACGTATACCCTTTATATAAACGGATTAAGCCCTTGAAAATGGACCATTAACACGAAGTGCTGTGTCGGGGACATAACAAAGATTGATATGGACATTTACAGTTAAGTAATTCTTCTCTATATATAAAAATATTATCACTGCTCTATTTTTAATATTGAGCACTATATGAATATATCGGCTTATCTTTTAAATCTTTACATATATATATATATATATATATATATATATATATATATATATATATATATATATATATATATATAATGAAGAAATATAGTCTTCAGGTGTGCTATATTTATGGGATAAAGTGCTCAATATCAGATAGACTGTGTGTAAATATAAAAGTGAACATAGAAATCAACACTTAGAGGCGACAGTCTGTTTCATGCTCGACGCAATCGTCAGACATTGCGTCTAGCATGAAACAGACTGTCGCCTCAATATATATATTTAAGTTATGAAGAACTTGGTAATCCGTATGGGTAATCCCAAGGTGGATGAAATCCTGAGAGCTCAATGTAAATCCAGAGCTAATATTTAAAAGGAAAACAGACCACTTTAAGGTACCATTATAATAATTTATTTCACCAGAGCCGTTTTAAAGGACGCCGGATCATCAGATAGCACTTCCAGTATATATAATCCATTCATATCTATCGATCGATATATCGCATTCAGGTAACATATATATATATATATATATATATATATATATATATATATATATATATATATATATATATATATATATATATATCAGTCTTTGAGTATTTCCCATGTATATATTAATCAGCACAAACTCTCCTATCTGTCTATCTATCTATCTATCTATCTATCTATCTAATTCCCTTCCTATCTCTTTAGTTATCGAACTATCGATCTCATTCATTTGATATATCTCTCCATCTTTCTGCATTCATTCCTACCAGATTGTTCACATGTATTAGTCTGTCCAAATTATCACTAGTTTCTATCTATCTATTTAAATCTGCTGACAAGTCTTTGAAATCTCCAGTAGTTGCAATATTTTATGTCTGTCATTTACTTTGCCCAGAAATTGTTAACCGGCTGTGGATGACGTGTAATTATACTAAATTGCAAATCATGCTGTGATTTGTCCAATGTTCCCTGCCTATCAACCTTCATCTTTCTTTCTGATGTCCATGTCCGATCCATACAGACCCTCTTTCACTGAAATAACCATAACAACAAAAGCTCTAGACATTTCAGCCTAAACTAATTACTAACAATTCTCATATACCGTTACTTATTTAGCAATTTACTTTGTATTATATCTTTTCCCTTTATTTAAGCATGTTAAAAAACAACGGTTACTTTATTAGGTGAGATTAACCAAACTTCAACAAATTAGTCTCAGATGCGGTACCCGGATAGTTTTCCTCGCAGACAATATACATACGAACAATGTGTCTACCAAAAATTATAACTAGCAGACATTAGGCCTTAGGACAGTTTACCTACTCAGCAGACATAATGTCTACCGGATATTAAGATTACCTGACATTATGCCCAAGGACAGTTTATCTACCAGACAGTATGTCTAAGGAGAGTTTACTTTCCGTACATTATATCTAAGGACAATTTACGTACTGGACATTATGTCTAAGTGCGTCATGCCTATTACTACTGGACTGAGGATAATTTAGCTACCGGACGTTATGCTTACCAAACATTATGCATAAGGAGAGTTTATCTAACGGGCATTATGCCTAACAGGTATTATGCTTACGGGAACCACATCTACCGGATATTATGGGTAACGGATATTTCGCAATGCCAAACAAGGAATTTCACATAGAATTCAGGGGGTGCAGAAGTAGGTATACAGTAAAAAAGAACAAGACATGCACACAAAACGTATTGGTTATACAAACATATCAATACCGACATCAACTTACTGTATACCTACTTTTGCACTCCTATATATAGTGAAACTATTTGAAATAAACACTGACTTATCATTCGTAAGCTAAAAATCTTTTTATGCTCAGGTTTACAGTTCCTTTATTTGAAGTTGAAAATCAATCCTGTTCAGTCTTTGATTCACTGAAAAATATTTTAAGATTGTAGAAATTTTTTGGAGATAATAATGATTTACGAAACCTATTAATTAACTCGTGGACGGAGGGGAAGAATAGGTTGTTTTATAACTTTCCTACGGCTATTTGCTGCGCGTAAATGATTATAAAGTACCCAACCGGAATTGGAACTCGGCTCCCCGATTTTCCATTAAATCATCAGCGCATTCTAGCTTACAGTACTTGGTAGATCTAAGCGGTCACCTTTCTAGGTACCGATCAGCGGAGTTTCAACGTGATGTGACCGTAAACTGTCGGGTTGATGATGGTCAATCTGTATTTCCAAACAGCAGCAGGGAAAGGTTGAATAATGAGCCTCTGGAATCAAGCTTGCATGATTTCAATAATGGTAAATGGCTATGAGGACCTCCTCAGCACAGAAATACAGACAATATGGGACCCACTAATATGGAAAGTACGACAAATGACTGCAAGTCTTCAACTGCATCAGAATCAGTAATTAAAGCATGGATAGTAGTCAAAACATGACAGAGAGCAGCAGCAGTTGCAACCTAATCAGAAGCTAAGTTAGGTTTGGTTTGGTTTATTTTTTTTACGGCATATCAACCTCAATGGGTCATTTAATGCCGACAACTTTTTTTTCCTGGTAATATTTTTGTTTTGTCAAAAATCTATTTCAGGTTAATATTTTTTCCTCAAAAATGTATAGCGAGTAATATTATTTTATTAAAAAACGTATAGCTGGTTATATTTTTTTTCCAAAAACTTAGAGCTGGCAACATTATTTTTTCAAAAAAATATTATCAGAGGTCTTGCTGTTGGACGTAGTTTATCGTCTTACCCAGGACGCGGATGCAGTTTATCGTCATATCCAGGACGCGAACGTAGTTTATCGTCATACCCAGGTCTCGGATGTTGTTTATCGTCATACCCAGGTCTCGGATGTTGTTTATCGTCATACCCAGGACGAGCTAAGTTATGTATAAAGCTCTGTCAACTACAACAACTTGTCCTACGGGACAATTGTCTATTGTACAAAAACGTTGATTTGCGAACTTAGGTCGGTCAGTGTGTACTTGTACTCAGTGGAAACGAGAAAACAATAACGAAGCACTACTAAATAAAAAATAAGAACTATACTGTATCCTTAGACATGAGCAGTGAAACGAGGATAGACAATCTACATAGATTAAATAAAAGGATTGAACTCAGAATTTCCTGAAGGTTACCCACATCGATATACACCCAAGGAAGACCCTAGGGTACAACAGTTGAAACGATGTGATTAAAACAACAAAGATGAGGACAAAATAATGTTAATAAAATGGACGTGTTTTGGATGTCAAATTCATAAGAATGACGTTGATATGTGTTTGCTATTTTTCATAATTCCCGAAATAATTTTGACTGGCCAAAATAGCTAACTGCTAATGCATAATGAGTGCATAGGGAGCAAAAAGAAATTGAATCTCGAACAGCGAGCGTTAGTTTTACCTAAACTGCGACGAAAGCAAAAAGTCACCCTGAAAACTCGAGTCATATTCTTAAATAGCCTCGATCGAGACTTTCATATGGATGTTGTGTTATACATGGTGACAAAACCATTTAGAAATATCTAAAGTGTCATTTATATACAACCGCTTTCTATGATCAATGGTTAAAAAGTCAGTGGGCGACTGAAGCTTGTGGGTGTAGCTAAAGATCACCTTTTTGTAACATTG
>OZ010580.1:10920852-10950852 GCA_963932145.1 Acanthosepion lycidas | reverse complement strand
GTTTAGAATTCAACTGATTATACGATCAAAATCTTCTAGAAAATTATCCCGGTAAAATAAATTTGCCACACACACACACACGCACGCACACACACACGCACACGCGCGCGCACTTTCTGTATGTCACGGTGGAGTAATGAATAGCGGCTCGGATTGAGGAATCGGAGATCCGAGTTCGAACTCCATGTCGAATCCATTACATTCACTTGCGTGCTAATAGCCTTGGGAAAGGTGTGAATCCTCTTTTTCTCCGTACCCCAGCTATGGTTAAATAGCAGGGCAGACCAGGTTCTATAGACTTGGGTGGCAACTAATCTACCACAAAAAGAAACGGAAACCTACTGCGGGAAAAAATCTGCCTCGTCAGTCATGTATCTTTCTATACATAATCGCCTAAGCGTGTATCAGACATGGCACATGACTGGACTGAATATCTATTTCCTTCACTCTATATATCTTCGTCAGTTCATATCTATCTATCTACAGGGTGATTGAAAAGTCACTCCCCATTTTAAAATATATATTATTTATTTATCACATATCATTTTTACAAGAGGTGAATATGAGAGGAAAGCGTTTAGCATGAGGTTTTATTTGAAATGCGATATGAGCACCAGATTTCGCTACCAGCTTCTCGAGACAGACAGCAATCGCATCTATCAACAGGAACTCTTCTTGGGTGGAAGACATAAAATCTTGTATTCGCCCTTCAAGTTCTTTCAAAATATTGGTTTTGTTTTAGTTTGGTAGTCTTTTTCCTTTAACCAGGATAAAAAAAAGTAAAATGTCACAGGGTATTAATTCAGCACTCCTGGCTGGCCACTCATACATAAAATAGGGATATATATATATATATATATATATATATATATATATATATATATATATTAGGTTGGTGCAAAAGTAATGACGTAATAATGTCGTTTTTTGACGTTAAAAAATACGTCAAAAAACGACATTATTACGTCATTACTTTTGCACCAACCTAATATATATATATATATATATATATATATATATATATATATATATATATATGTACAGGTTGTAAGTGGTTCAAAAAAATAATTACGGCGTCAAAAACTATTCAGTTAAACTAGAATTTGATGATAGACGACACACGTCATATCCGACCAAATACACAACAATATTCAATGGGTGTAATTCTGGTTTGGAGATGAATTCTCCTGTTTCAATTCATGATATCTAATGTCGTTTTCGTCAGACTTGATTAGAGAAAACCTGTTTTTCATCCCTGATGATTATTCAATCCAGAAACAGTTCGCTAGCAAAACTACTCCACAATCACACACACACACACACACACACACACACACAGAGCAACTCTTTAAGCCGAGAGCTGGTCAAATGATGAAGGTGTCTTTGACTAAAGTTAAACATTTTCTAAGTTTGTGATCGTATTTCATAATCGAAGTGTGACTTTTACTGAAATGTTTTGTCAATTCCTGTTCTGTTTGCTTAGGATTTGCATCAACTACAGTTTACAGAAACTCAATATTGACAGAAATACGTAATCCACATCAAAGGGAATTTTCTAGAAAAAGAGAAAAAAAAAAAAATTCCGATTGAAACTGGTCAAATAATCTTCCGCATAATCCGCGAATTTGATGTTCCATTCGAATAGAAAGAATAATTATTTGTTGAGGATTTTCTCTGGGCAATTGTTTTTTTTTTTTTCTTTTTTAAATTATTACAGCATACAGTTACTAATATGGGTCTGATCTAATGTTATTTGTAAAGGGGAAATCGATACAAAATTTACCCACTCTCATATTACGGAGTCAACAAAGAAAGAAACAAAACAAAGCAAAAGAACTTAAATTTTTTTTTTAATCCTACGTATTCGAAAATTACCCTTAAGTGGATCATGTCAAAAAAAAAAAAAAAAAAAAAAAAATGGGTGTGCTTTTGAGTAAAGAAAGAGAAAGCTGTATATCCAGCTATACGTTTCCATGTAGTTAGGTGTCTCTGTAAACTAGGGCACGTTGATTTTTCACTTTCTTTTTAGAAAATCAACATTGCATTTAGTGCAAAAGTTGATGTTTGCCGTGGTAAGTACTGGCACCAAAAAGTAGATTCATAGCTGTTATCAGTTTTTGAGCATATATTTCTAAATATCTGAAAAAAATGTACAGAAATATTATAATTTCCGCAGGTTTTTGCTTAGAAACTGACTTCAAAAACTTACTATTTCAAGAACAGAACTAAATACAGTTAATACTTTCCGGATCTGAGACACTGAATGGAAAATCTAACCAAACCAGAATTCTAATTATGAACCACCACAAGCGAAATATGTTATTTCATACTGTATTCAATAAGTGAAAACTATATAAAAATTGTATAAAGATTACAAAAATGTCTAACCAGTGAATAAGATCTTACAACATTTAAAATAGATAAAAGTGTATATAACACCATAATACTGCTGGGAACATATTATAAAACAAAATGTTTTAAATTTGAATTGTTTGTTGAAAATCGGACGAAAACAGTATATTACATCATAATATAGCTAAATAACTCAGTATAATTTCACTTTGAAGTCAGCGAAGGTCTTAATTGATAGCTCAGTGATTTAGTAATAATTTACTTCTGCCTTATTTCTTCTCCATATACAATTTGTAAAGCTTAAGTGGTGAATTTAATTGCCATTTCCACACCTTGCGGATAAATTCGGCAGTTCCAAATCGCCATCTTCATTAGAACCTCTTACAAATTATTATTTGAAAACCTGAAAGAGCAGGTTTCATTCATTGTGTGAAATGTGACCAGATTTGACGATCGGGTCGCTTGTGAGTTGATGAATGTATATTTTAATTTCTTTGTTGCTTTGTTACCTCTGAAAAAAACTATTGGAAACTTTATCCATACTTGGTTATACGTTTGTGATATAATCTGTATAATTCTAAAAATCTGTGATTGCGTGTCTGTGTTTGTGTGGTGCGTCTGTCCGCGCATAAGTAAATTAATATAATTTAAGCAAATGAGATTTCAATATACGAGTTGTTTTTAGAGTAAGCATTTTTTATTTTAACTTCAAACAGACAATTTTTTATTTAAAATATTTTTATGTTTAAGACATACACAAAGAGATCCTGCTTTGCTGTTTCGTCCAGTTGTTTCTATAGTAATTATTTATATTTCAGCTTTCTGTAAACAATATTGTAAATATTAAAAAAATATTTTGGGGGAATATTTCAAAAATATTTTCAAGTGAATTTGATTTTAAAATACATTTTGGCATATTAAAATATATTTTTAAGTTATTCTGATTAAAAATATTTTAAGTGAATATGTTTTAAGAATACGAGGTGTTTCTACTTTCAACTATTTTCAAACAGACAACTTTTTTAATAATGAAATTAACTTCACTGTTTTATAACTTAAACCGTCAGTGACCCAACGCATCACGGGTAGTCTAGTTTGAATTAAATTTTAAAATTAGTGTTAAAATTGACATAACTAATTAAGTATGAATAAATGTTTACTTATTTAATGACCATTTTTTATCGTCTCTTCCCTCATCTTCAATTCATCATTGAGAAAATAATATTTTATGAAAGCAAGGCAAAAGTTTTTAATGCAATATTCTGTATTGACTATTCTGAGAGAATTGGAACCCCTACCGGGATTTAGCAATGGCGGACACAATCTTAACAACATAAGATACGCAGATGACACAGTATTGATAGCAGACACTGAAAAGAAATGACAAAACCATCCTCCAGAAGGTAGCGACGAAGAGTGAGAAGAAGGGGCTAAGAATAATCTACAAGAAGACAGAATGCATGGTCGTCGGTAAAAAGATGAACCCGAATTGCTAGTTACAGGTTGGGGACATTAAATCAAGCAGGTTCGGAAATTTAAATATCTGGGAAATGTTTTGACAGATGACGATAAATGCGACGCTGAGATTCGAAGACGCAATGGTATGTCGAAAGACGCATTCCAAAAGCTAGGCAGAGTAGTTATTTTCCAAGCGTAGCTTAGATGTGGCACAAGGCCAAAAGGGCACCCAGTGAGGGTCGAACTCACTACTCAGTCGCAATATTTCTAGCTAGACAAGCTTTATAACCATTACGCCAACTCGAGGTGCCCAGAGCTAGGCAGAGTATTAGGAGACAGGAGGATTGCTTTGGTAACAAAGAAAAGAGTACGGGGCTGCTCGGTAACTGTTCTCCTTTACGACAGCGAATGTCGGAGGGTCTCCTCAACGATGAAGAAGAGACTCTAGGCAACAAAGGTATGGTCCTACAGAAGGATGCTAAGGATATGGACCGAGCTTATACTTAACATAAAGAAGAGACAGCTGAAATTTCTGGGACACGTAATGAGAAAGGAGGGCCTGGAAAATCTGATACTCACAGGTCGAATAGAGGGAAAGAAAGACAAGAGAAAGCAACGCATGACATCTTCTAGCGGGTTTAACCAAATGGATGACAGAAAATGGTCTGGGGGAAGTAGTAACGGGACAAAAGATATTGAGAGCTACAAGGAATAGGAAGAAGTGGAGCGCCATGATCATCTAGGCCCTGAAGGGACACGGCACAGTTCCTTTTTTCCTGTTGAAGATGTACAGTTGTTGGTTATGGAATTCATTAGCCATTTTAATTTCAAAGGAATTCCATATATTTCAATTATAAATCATATAAAGCTCTACTATAAGGTTTTCACTGATCTTCGTTTTTATCTGCCGTGTCCCTCCAGGACGTAGACGATCATAGCTTCCATAATTTCCTATCCTTCGTACCTCTTAATAAATTTGAGCTTTTTGCTATTTCTCCTAAACCTCGTTCCATCATCCATTTACTCAAACTTACTAAGTACGTGATAAACATTATCTGTCCTGTGAGTATCAAATTTTCCAAACCCTCTTTCTTCATTATGTGACCTAGAAATTTAAATTGTCTGTTCCTGGTGTTATACATAAGTTTCCATTTCTAGTTTCTCTAAAACTTTGTCGATCTACAGAAAGTGTTTTTAACTTTTTCCAATTTTGAAACTAAACTTAATCTTTCCTAAAAACACTGTAACGATTTGTAAAAATGTGTCATTATTTATCGTCAAATCTCTACTTTCAGATTGAGTGAAATAGCACAGTTATATAATCGACATACTCTACTGCACACGTGTGTGTATGTGCGTGTATATTTATGGGCATATGTATATTAGATGTGTGTTAAGTTTTCGGTTATATTGCTGAATGTATGAGATTGAACAAAGAGTAGAATAATGTTTTGTTTTTTGAACAACACAAAACTTTTACGCATATTCTAATACAGTTAAGGCCTAGGTGTATCTATTTGTTTTTTCTTGCATGTCGATAATACATAGGTATTACGTTTTTTGATAGCATGCCCTTCAGGTTACGATCAGTATACTGCACGGTTTCAAATTCCCATGTATAAATATTTATATTAGAAAATTTCTTTTTTTATTCATCCGAATTCTCCCTCTAACCAAACAATACAAAAGAGCTTTTCTGTTACTCCGTGTCAAAGGGAAACTGACTGGCATACAAATTATAGGTTTCTTCATGCTTATATATCGAATTCGCTACTCCTTTAAAATGTCCCTTTCAAAGATGATGTCGAAAGGAAAAGCTGAAAGCGAAATGTATCGCAATTATTTTTGCTATAATTGACGTCCTCTTAACTTTACTATTCTATGTCCGACAACAGGCGATTTTCCGACGAAATTAAACCTAAATAATAATTATAATTTAAAGATATCGCTCTATATGTACTGTCCGTACCATGTAAGCCAGTACTATTTGGCATATAGTCGGCTCATCGCTGACTAAACCGGTCCCCCATTAACTTTTTTCTGTTGAGGACGCCGGCTAGACCTCTAGAAGGATTTAAAAAAATACCTGTGAAATGGCTGAGGCACTTTCTTGTAGAGTCAAAAGCCATACAGTCCTGGATATGACGATAAACTACATCCGGTAGCAAGGTCTCTGATTGGAGGTTTTGAGGAGTGTGGAACCACCTCGTAATTGCTGTTGCTCCCAGGTCCAGTGTAATCCGGGGTGGTAGCACATGATAGGGGTCCTAATATGGACAGATAGTGAACGCCGAATTGGGAAAAACAAAACACTATGAAAGTATAAAAAAAAAAAACATTTATATAGCAAAAATATCAGCAATACATTTTTTATATAAAAAGATTACCAACGATATACATTTGTAGTAAAATTACCAGCAAACATTGGTAAAGCAGACTTACGAACAATATATTTGATAGAATGACCAACAATACATTTCTGTAGTTGAAGCCATAAAAATGCGTTTAAAATATTCACATTTCGGTATTAAATAACCCCTATGATATGCCGATAAACAAAATCAACCATTCAAGAAAGAACATCGAGGACGATGGGGGTAGATTGGCTAGCATATCTCTATAGACAACTAGCAAGGCGACGACAAGACTTCGATGGATCGATGGCTTCCCAGATTGATGTCACCAAACAGGTTGAAAGGAAACCCTGATGTAAGCCAAGTTCCCGTGTCCTTGAACAAAGCGAGCCTTCACATTGTAGAAAGAAATTGTGGTTTGACTTGGTGAGGGATGTGATCTAGTGGCTCCACTTGCCCAAGACACGGTACAATAGATAACTCCTGCCTTCAACCCAAATAGGAAACTCGGCAGCGGATAAGCTGCGCATTGACCCTCATCTAGTCATAGGTCCAGTGGCGATAATGGTGATTTTAATTTTTCTTGCTTGCATTATTGTTGGGTATATTAAACAGTACTAACCGAACAACCGTTCTACGAAGAGAAGTCCCTATTGAACTATAAAATTTCGCTATAAACCCCGTTCTAAGCATTACGTCTATTTTTCCAACGTTTATTTTGCCATTATGATAGTTTCACTTGAACTTACTAGTCTAGCAATAGCTACATAGAACTGACCACGATGAAATGGATGATTTCCACTCACGACACATATATATCGAAGGAATTGGTTGGGTACTCAACTGCGCAGTGAAACTACAACCATAATCGATCATAGGACTGATGAGGATGGAACATTGATATTAATCTATAATTAACTTGAAATGATATTCTTATCGTTGTTCATGACTGATTGGTTTTTTACGGATTATCAACCTTTTCAGGTTATTTAAAGCCACAGAATCTTTCGAAATTGTAAGATTTTTATTTTACTTTAGAGATAATAAATAATTTACCGATACAAGACCTATTAATTACCCATTACTGGGGTGAGTATTTGCGTGTAAGTATTAGGTTGGTGCAAAAATAATGTCGGTTTTTGACGTTAAAAAATACATCATAAACCGACATTATTTTTGCACCAACCTAATACTTACAGCGTTGCCACTGAAAAAGTGAAGGGTTTGAAACAGTGATAGCATATTCATTTTCAATCTTTTTCTTTTTTTTTTTTTGAAGGTTATAGGGCACATCCCTTGAAGACTAAAATGTCTACTTATGACGTCCAGCAACGAATAAAACTCATTGTTTTTCTATTTGAATGAAAGATCAGTTATTCAAACTCAGAGAAAATGCCAGCAGCATTTTAATCTGCTAACGATAGCATGATTCGGAACCTAATCGCCCGGTTTGAAAGAACTGGATCAGTCGGTGATCTTCCGGGAAGAGGTCCTAAGATCACTGTGAGCAATGACGCAGCATTTGAAGCTGTACGGAAGAGTGTCCTTGAGGATCCATCAGCTTCTACCTGTCGTCGCTCTGCTAAACTAAACATCGGCAGATCATCGCTTCAGAAAATTCTGAAATTGACTTGAAAAAAGATTTCATACAAGATTCTTTACGATATTCAGTCACCCCCCCCACGAGGGTCTCATGTGGCACAAGGCCTTTTTAACGTGGGCATTCCGAGCCCGTGGGCATTCCGAGCCCGTGGGCTCGTGCAAAAATATGCCCATTGAACCCGCATAAACGGGTTCAGGGCCGGTTTACCTCCCCGAAGGAGACTCCGCCCTTCGGGTTCCTCCCATCCGTAGGAAAAGAGTACAACCGAACAGTCGGTAGTGAACTACGGACTGACTCTACAAGATTCTTTACTAGCCCAACATACTCATGTATTTGTAAAAAGTTATGTTTTTTTATATATCATTCAGACTTTCAATGGCCACCCTATATAACAAAATCGACTGGAATTGGAACTCGGCTTTTCTTTGCCAACTTTGAACCGTTATCCATTACACTAAAAGAGCATCCAATGTCACAGTAACTGGCGTTCCCAAGCAGTCACCCATGTACTGACCAGGCTCGACGTTGTTTAACTTTTTATGATATGGCTCATAGTTGTTGATTTTATCGTTACGTTCCAGTCGATATGCTGCCTTTGGCAGAAAACAAGTTTGGAAGAGATTGATTTATCATTGCTACCAAAGATGTGCGGGTGGTGTAATAGATGTCGGCTCTGAATGAGAAATCAGAAAGACGAGTTCGAATTCAAGCCGAGTTATGTTATATTCACTTACGGGCAATTTTATCATGGGGGGGTATAAATCCCCCTCTTCTTCACCAGTTATAGGTTCAATCATATAACAGTCCGGTCACTGCTTCGTGAGAAACCAGTCTAGGAGAAGGATTATTCTGTATTCAGGGCTGTATGCAACCCTAACAAATCACATACCATAGAGGTGACGAAAAAAATGCAGCTTATAATGGCTATGATACCGATTGAGCTCGTTTTATGAGCCATTCAGATACTAATATACTAGTTATTTTTTTAATCATAGGTCTTCGTTTTATCAGTATATTTTTGACCTAGGTGATCTATAGGTTATGTCTATTTAATAGTAAAATTTATTAGTAGTCTGAATTGAAATACTCCGAATTAGTCATTTGATATATTGACTTAATCCCGTTGTTACAATAATCGTGAAAACTTCTTTCGGTCGGGATTTTTCCGAAGAGGAGTTTTTATTTATTTATTAGAGTTACGTTGAAAAGCCTTAAATAGGGCTGTGACAATTAAATCAAGCATGACTGATCAGGTGTTGAGGGCAAGCGTTGTTCCCCAAACGCTGTGTAATAAGAGCATAGAATAGTAGAGAAACTAGACTATTTGAAGTTATTAGCACATACGCTAGGATATGGCGGCATTTACATCAGGACAAGTCTATATATACTTATCATATAGGGGCCATAAACGAAGAACGGAAAAGAAACAATTGCGGAGACAGCCAGACTTAACATCAGAGGCATCAACAGCAGCAAGAGCTAGAGAGAGGATAGGAGCTCAAAGGCGGTCCAGCATTTTGATATATTTAATGAATGGTCAGTTTGGAGGATGAAGTTAGGGGATTTATAATCATGTCTTTGTCATTCGTCATTACAATACAATTGTTTGTTCGTTTTTAATCGGTATAATCCCCTAAAAGCAGTAAATAGTGTCACTGAGACACAAGATGTTACAGGTTTAATGAGCGGGAAGAGGAAAAGAACAGTAGATAGCGATTGGCATTGCATTTATATTTTTGAAGGTTAAATCTTGGAGATGGAAGAGAGTTCCACAAGAGTGTGAGAAGAAACTGTTATCATATAATTTTTTGGCCAGTGTTTTCTGTTGATATTTTTTAATCGTTTCACCCCATGCTAGGCAGAAAACTCACCAAGACACACAGTGTTATTGGGGTGGGTGGGTGGAAGAATTATAAAACAGAAACATTAAAAATGAGCTGGTAGAGAAATAATAATCAGGACGACAGTAGATAGCGATTAAGTATTCAAAATTAACATTTAAATCTTTGAGGATCAAACATTACTGGAAGGCATTGAGCCGGAAGGGAGTTCCATAAACGAGAAGTACGAGAGAAGAAACTGCTAACATAGAATTTGCGGTTACATCTTGCCAGCGTAACTGTAAATTTATGAGCTCTCAACGCCAGTCGAGTACTGAGCTTAAATCCAAAAGCTTGGTCCTATAGCGAAGGGTTCATCCGAACAATTATCATGGATTTATTTATAGAAAAGTCACAGAGAGACAACCTTACAGCAGTGAGAAATTGACTGAAATTTATTTGCTAAAAAGAGAAATTACTTTTGACTGATCCTAATAGTTACAGTTCAAAGGTGAGTTCTACATTTTTGAGGAGGTATACTCCATCTAAAATAGAAGTTTAATATTTTGGCGGAAACTCTGAATAAGCAATAAAAATAAAAACATTCCGTTAATTCAGATTGACTAAAATGCGAATCAGAACTGGGGGAAAACTCCAATAATTTATTCAATAATTCAAAAAAATAAATGATTTTCTTTAAATTAAAACTGAATGCAAATAGAATGTCTGTACTGGAAAATAAAATAATGGAGAATAATCTAGCCGAAAGCTAAAAATTCGATTAGACAAAGTTATACAATGGAAATATCGCTGGTCAACTTGAATGAAGAATTACAAATAACAATTTCGATTTGAAAGAATGGTTTTTGTCTTCAACAGTTTCAAGCAAAGTTCTTGTGATTCAAAATTACAAAATTTCTACCAATGTATTGTCATTTTCCGATGTTTGCTTTTTATCCATGTTTTAAAAAATGCATCACACAGCTTAATTGAAAGAGCACATAATAATAATAATAATAATAATAATAATAATAATAATAATAATAATAATAATAATATCACCCAGACCCGGTTACGGAGATAGGACCTATTACAATTCTATGGGACTAAACAATCCACACTGACAGAACAATCAAGGCCAACCGACCAGATATTGTTTTTAAAGACCACAAACAAAAAAAGTGCCTCCTTATTGATATGGCAGTCTCTGCTGACTGCAATGTATCTTTGAAGATATTCAAAAAGCTGTCAAAATACAAGGACCTTGAAATAGAAATCTCGAAAATGTGGCATATGGGAACATTAACAATCCCTGTCGTCGTTGGAGCCCTAGGACTGTTTGGAAAAGATTGCAGTAGACTAATTGAAGGGATTCCTGGAAGTCAATGCCTCAAGAAGATCCAAAAAATTGTTCTGACAAGTACAGCCTACACTTTACGAAGGGCTTTATCTATGTAATATTTTTTTTTGTCAGTGGAAAGTGTCATGATGTCATTTCTAACCTTAGGTCTCTGGGCGGGTCCCGGAAAGAAATGTGTAAACGCCAGAAATCAAAGAAAATAATAATAATAATAATAATAATAATAATAATAATAATAATAATAATAATAATAATGAAACAAAATGCCTTATTTTGCGGGGCGAAACCAGAGTCTTTGCCTGAAGAACTTTCAGGCAAATATTATATATAATAGTGTGGATCCAAAATGCAGGAGGTTCTGTGACAAATATATAAAAAAAAAATAGACCATCTAATTCCTGTACGTCAGTAATTGCGTCAAATGAATATGAAATTCGTCACTATAGATTAGGCAATATTAACACTGGGCAATGTGCAAAAGCTTTGGGAAACACTTGTATGAACATCACCCAGCCCCGGTTACAGAAAGAGAAGACATAACAATTCTATGGGATTACACCATCTTTCCAGACGGAAAGACTGCATCAAATACGTCGAACATATTTGTCAAAAACAGAAAAGAAAAGAAAACACTTTACCAACAATGTGATATGGCTCGCTCAGTGGGCTGTCACATGGCAACCGAGTAATTTGAAAAAAAAAAAAACTAACGAAGCATAAAGACCTGGAAATGGAAAATGTGGAAATTGAAAACAAGAATAGTATCATCCATAGTAGGTGCGCTTGGAATGATAAAAAAAGAACACAACACATTGAAAAATAAACCCTGGAAATCTCAGCTTAAGAGAAATGCAAAAAAAAAAAACATCTTGATAAGTACAGCACAGAAGAAGAACATATTCCATGCAACACTGGTGATCTTATGTGAGTTAGAAACAGAAATCGTGAAATGTAGCCATAACAACACAATACTACATTCCTCGGGTCTTCCTGTAGACTTGGTTGGTAGCAGAAATCGAATTAATAATAATAATAATAATAATAATAATAATAATAATAATAATAATAATGCAAGTCAACTGAAATACAAAATATCTAACATCATTTCAAAATATTTGTCTTGATCTTTTGCTTACAGAAACAAGCAAAGAGATAAAGTTTATAATGGACAATTTTGAGGTTGAGAACTTTGAAAGTTATTGAATTCAGCGTTATAAAAGATAGATATTTCAACGCGTTCAAAATAAATGAATTCAACACGAGAGGAATTGTGTATATATACCATATAGCTTCCGAAATAAATAAAAAAAAATTATTTATATTCATGTGATGTCCACGTAGTTTGTTTGAAAGTAAGGAGTCTTCTACCCGGAAAGTGTCTTCTGACAGATAAAGGTCCTGTTTTTATCGCTGCTACATGCTGGCGGAAAAGAGGAGGGAGTTTTATTGTCCAGTCTTTTTATAACGGCATCATGTGATAAGTGTATAATTGGGGTTAATCTCTACACCTTTCAGAAAGGGAGAGTTCCATGCCAGGCATAACTTCCTTTCTCTAAATAAAGTTAACCATTTGATCAATGTTTAGCCAGCCAGCCACTTAAACCTGTTATCTTACTCGCTGATTCATTCAGTCTTCGTTATTACGTATGAATGTTAGATTCTCCAGGAATCCTTTTTCTTAATATATATCCAAGAAATCATATCTGTCCCCTATCGATTGTAGTTCCCCTTCTGCTAAAAATTTCTTCCTTACTAGCGAAGTATTCGAGGTATTCTTGTTAGAACCACAAAAGCATTCATTGTTTTTTTTCATATACTAAATCTCTTAAGAAGGTGAGCCATGATTCGTTTCTAGAACTTGCTGTCTTTTGTGATTTTAAGTAACTTTTGCCTGTTTTTTCATTGCACATACGCGTAGACTAGGGTGCATGCTGTCTCTTAATGGTTCTATTTCTTCAATGTGTCTTGCGTGTGTTAGATTTGCCATACACACTTTTCTCATTCTATCTATCTATCTATCTATCTATCTATCTATCTATCTATCTATCTATCTATCTATCTATCTCATCTTGTTATTAATCTATCTCATCCTGTTATCTATCTATCTATCTATCTATCTATCTATCTATCTATCTATCTATCTATCTATCTATCTCATCCTGTTCTTAATCCATCTATCTATCTCATCCTGTTCTTAATCCATCTATCTATCTCATCCTGTTCTTAATCTATCTATCTATCTATCTATCTATCTATCTATCTATCTATCTATCTATCTATCTCATTCTGTTCTTAATCTATCTATCTATCTATCTATCTATCTATCTATCTATCTATCTATCTATCTATCTATCTATCTCATCCTGTTCTTAGTCTATCTATTTATCTCATCCTGTTCTTAATCCATCTATCTATCTATCTATCTCATCCTGTTCTTAGTCTATCTATCTATCTATCTATCTATCTATCTATCTATCTATCTATCTATCTATCTATCTCATCCTGTTCTTAGTCTATCTATCTATATATCAATCTATCTATCAAGAGAGATAGATAGATAGATAGATAGATAGATAGATAGATAGATAGTCTCTTTTCCTTTCCTCTCCCTAATCTCCTTCATCGTCCCGATCTACCCCCATTTTCAAACAGGTTTCAGGTATCGTTTTGTTTGCTCCTTTACCATATTTTCCCGCTATATTTACTTCTTTTCTTTCTCACCACAAGAAAACAAGCGAGACTTGTGAGCCACGTGTGGGTTGAGATGGAAAACTACCCCAATCAGTCCCCAGAACGTTAACAAATTAATCAAATAATCGTATGGACGTTCTTTCTGATCTACAACACCTTGCGGTCAGTCTGGTTTTGACGACATTCGACAGAATCCCGGAAACACATATATATCTGACATTTACTCCGGTAATTGCTTTCATCCCAACGAATAAATATCCTCTCTTGCCAATCATTTAAATTATTCTTCAAAAGGTTTCTTCAGTCACGTTTGGACACGAAGCAAACTTGCTTAAATGCCAAGGCGCCTTAGCAAACGTACAAAGATCTGTGATTCTGATGGACGAATAAATGACTCAAATTAGAAACACACATTGACAGATCCTTGTATGGCATTGGCGATATCACCCTTTTCCCTGTAAGGGGACATTTGATATTCATTGACCGAGCAGTCAGTCCTGTTTTTTGTTGAAGTTTATAAAGTATTTCTCTGAAAATATATTTTATTAGGTTGGTGCAAAAAATAATGACGTAATAATGTTGTTTTTTGACGTATTTTTAACGTCAAAAAACGACATTGTTACGTCATTATTTTTTGCACCAACCTAATAGGAAAACAGCTCTCTTAAGTCCAGCAGCTGTTATAGCTTTTTCCACCAGTGATGGGTTTTCCTTCAAGGACATTCTATATGAAGCGGCGAAGAATGTTAATATTTTATGTCATTATTTTCTTTTCGTATTACATGATCTGCCCATTTTAGTTGTTACTGTTGATAGAAATCAAGCGATGTGTTTTTTTTTTGTTTTTCTATCACTTGTCTAATGCTGGTTGTAGTAGAGACTTTGTAATCGCAGATACAACTATAGTAACGCCGTTGAACAATACTGGTGTCAGACGCCTTCGAATAACACTTGCATTAATAGTACTGCTCGATAATACTCGTTAGAATAGTAACCACAGTATAGTGATCTAAATCGAAAAATAGTATAATGAATAGAGTAGAGAATAGCGCTCCGTATAGTAAGAGGATAGAGTAGAAATGGATATCCGAATAGTATAGTATCGGTTGAGATGTTCTCATTTTTATAACGTCAATTAACTCTCGTTTGACACTTTTGTAATGTCAACGAATACTCGTTATCACTTTCGTAATGCTCGTTGTAGTAGAGACTTTGTAATCGCAGGTACAACTATAGTAACACCGCTGAACAATACTGGTATCAGACGCTTTCGACTAGGACTTGCACAAATAGTACTTGCTCGATATACTCACTCGAATAGTAACCTGAATAGCAATCCGTATAGCGATGATATTCACCAACCGCCTACGCGTTCGGATGTGGCACAAGTTCGAGTTTATTGTGGGGTATCCGAACCCGTAGGCGCGGCCAAAAATTCGCCGTAGACCCCGTCAAAAACGGGGTCGGGTGGTTGTCTCCCGGGATATAGCCTCGTCTGGGGAGCTTCTTTGCCCGCAGTCATAGAGTTTGTCCAGCGCACCCGGAAGTAATCCGTATAGTGAGATATTCACTAACCACCCCACGAGGTCGGGTGTGACACAAGTTTATTGTGGGGTGTCCGAGCGCGTATTTTTGGCAACAAGTTCCCCATAGACCGCGTCAAAGAAGGGGTCGAGTAGCTGTTTCCCGAGACAAGACACTGTCCTTCAGCATATACACGTCTGGGGATCCTGTCTTCCCGGAGGCAGAGAGTTTGTCCAGTGCACTCGGAAGTAATCCGTATAGTGAGATATTCACTAACCGCCCCACGAGGTTGGGTGTGACACAGTCAAGTTTATTGTTGGGTATCCGAGTGGGTAGTCTCGTCATTCCCATAGACCGTGTCAATAACGGGGTCGAATAGCTGTTTCCCGAGACAAGACTGCCCTTCGGCATAGCCCCGTCTGAACACCCTCTCTGCTCGGAGGAAGTAAGTTTAACCAGCTTTAGATTACAGAAGCAATTCAGATAGTGAAGATATTCACTAACCGCCCCACGCGGTTGGATGTGGCACCAGATTGAGTTTATTGTGGGGTATCCGAGCCCGTAGATTCAGGCAAAAATTCCCCGTATACCCCGTAAAAATGAGCTTGGGTAGCTGTCTACCTCCCCAGACGAGACTCTGTCCTTGGTATAGCCTAGTCTGGGTTCCTCTCTACGCAGAGGTAGAGAGTTCGACAAGAACACCTCCGAAGTAATTCGAAGAGTGATATCATAGACGCCACGCTAATTCCCATATATACATTTCCTTTACCATGAAGTGATCTACTTATTCAAAATGGAATCGGCTGTTTTTGCTCTCTGGTGATCTGTGTTCAAACTCCAGTTTCGGCGGCGATATTTTCTTCCTATATAGAAATTTGGTTCAGGTCTTCGTCTGTGATTCTGTGGCGCCAGTCCAGAATATTCCAAGAAAGATGATCTTTAGCAAGACCCTCAGGTTTTATTTGCACAATGCCTTTTCTCACGGCAATCTTAGGAAGCGTTTGTTTAGATCTAGCAGATATTTCTGAACGAGTTTGTAGCCATGCATGACATCCATAGGAATGCCTCGATTTGACCAGAGGCTATTGACAAACATGACTCGAGTTTTCAGGTTAATGGTTTCGTTTCATAGCAGTTTGTGATGTTGGGCGAAACAATCTTTGGCACAACCTATTTTCTATTCATTTCTTCCCTGTACTTAATTTTTGATAACTGAACGATACACTGAATTTTTTTTTCATTTTTCCCCCCAGAAGAATTTGCCTTGACCACATAAAAGCATCAGTTCAAAAACATGTCAACTTATTTTAATAAATGTTTTATATGAAAAACATTCTTAGATAATGAATAATCGCGTATCGCAGCAGTTATCGACCAGGAAAGACGACTAGAGGTACCGAGTTCGCACGTATAACCTTTGAAAAGATAATCCAACAGGCAGATTATGCTCTCTTTCTTGGGTGGAGTTTTGTTTATATGCAGACAAGCATAATTCATAAAAAAATATGTGAGACAGATTAATCTAGAGTCTTAATCATGATGACAAGTCACCTAACACTTAGGATCGTAGAGACAGCAAAAGAGGCTGACGTAATTCAACTCATCAGGCAGGGGCTTACGAACACATCACATTGAAACACCGCGCGATATGCCGAGTCTAGATGAGTGACCGCTAGGGCACCCCATTTCTATAAGCGTGCACGACTTGTAATGGATAATGGCTCAGAATTGTTAATCGGAGAGTCAAGATCCAATTCTAATTGTGTTAGCTATATTCACTTAAGCTCAAATACCATTAGAAAACTATGAATTTTTGGAAATTGTCCATATTCTGGCTCCAGCTACGGGTTAATTAGTAAGACTTGTATAACTAAACCATTATTATCTAAAAACAATCTTAAATATAGATATAATTTCTGGCTTTAAATAACCTAGAAAGGGTTGATGAATTCAGAGTTTTCATTTTCCTAGATTGGTCACCAACCAAGGCTATCGAGCCTAGTCTGTCCTGCTGTTTATCCATAGCAGGGGGGAGCTTAAATGAATGTAATTAACTCGAATAGAATATCGCATTCTAAACCGCTGTCCGTTGAATCATTGCACATCTTCGACATTAACCACGGCTAAATATATCACTTTTTCCTTTACGAAAATTTAGAAAATCATAAAATAAAAGTTACTTGAAAATATTATGTTATGGCCTATTAAATTCATTTGAAGTGTGTCGTTACTGCTCTTCCAGAAGGATATTTATCACTAGTTCTTTTCTTGGAAATATGCTCGTGGAAAAAAAAAGACCCCCGCCAAAAAAAAAAAAAAAAACAAACACAAAAGACATCCCACCAAACCCCAAAAACTAAAACAAGGCCCCAACAAAACAAAAACAAAAAAATACGAAAACACCCCCCTCAACAACAACAACAACAACAACAACAACAAAAAAACAAACAATAAAATAAAAAAAAAAAAGAATTCTTTCATTTTGTCTTCATTGACAACGTTCCCACAGGTAGTCTACCTCGCTCCTCCTCCACTATACATAAATAATAACATTCCAAGGACAATGAAATATTTTTTTATTGATATTTTGGCTTCTCCGTCGCATCCAGATTACGGATTATCTACACTTCCTTCACGTTTCTATACTTGATTCGGCACAAGTGATAAAACATATCATTCTATTTACAATATTCGGACCGTTGTCCTCATCTTTATTGTCATATTCACGACGTTTCGGTCAATGTACGCTCAGGTGATTTGCGATGGAATTTCGAACTGAACCCTTTATTTTGTCCAGCGGGGTAGATTGACTACTTCCACGTGCCATGCCTATTCTGGATATCTCAGTTTCAGTTATTTCCTGTTTAGTAACTAAGTTACTAAAGCAGAGGGACACGGCAGAGGGAACCAAAACGTGGCCAGGAATTGAACTCAACTCTTTGTCAAATCATTGAATTACTTCAACCAACACCATGGCCCATTGGATAAAAGAACTATCTACTCCCGTGGACGAAATAAAGAGCTCGCATCGAAATTCCATCGTATATCACATGAAGACTCCTGGAACGTACAACGGCCGAAAGGTCGTGAATATCAAAATAAAGATGAGGACAACAGTCCGAACAATAAATATAGTTACAATACCTCATCTCTGAAATATGGACGGATTTATCAAGCTGTTTAGCTTTCTTAAATAATCTGAAATATTCCCATTCCATTTCAAATCTCCTTTGCATTTTCTCAATTATAAAAATATTTAATACCAGAAATTTATTGTTTGTTTACTAACATCAAAACATACCATATATGTGCAACGATTTAAATATGCTTAAAAAAAAACAAAAAAAACAAACAAAAGCTTTGAATGTTTCCACTTGATTAAAAAAGGAAAAATCCTTTTAATCCCTGTTATTATTGCAATTTGAGTTTATTTTCAAGTATATTAATATTTTTCATTCATTCATATTTCCGAAACCGAGTTCATGGTACGCATAAAATTTGAAAATGCCCGAGGTTATCCCCGTTGCGAAATTATCGTTATTAGACTGAAAATAAAACAAGGAAACGAAACTAGACAATTTATTTATGCTTCCATTGAACACAGTGAAACAGAATCAATATTTTATATCTCTTAAGGTGGGGCAGGATTGCGGCAGATATTTGTTCAATGATTCCATCTGGATTTGTCCTATCTGTCGGATTTGTCCCGGCGACTGCGAAAATAACCAAGTTTTATTATTTGGGAAATGTAGAAGTTAACTTCCTGTACAGTAACAATTATGGCCTGTGCAAATTTTTGAATGCATGAGCTGCTTCACTCGTATGCGAAGTCGTTGATCTTATCCGGCAGAGCGATGGTATTTTCGGCAGAATTTAGAGATAAACATTAAACGTTCCAGGTTTTTATATCAACCCGTTTCTCACCATAAATCGCTTGTCAATTCTATGTAAATTAACTGATTTCTGTATCGCGTCCATTAAGAAGAATCTTTTTTCTTTATGAGACAAAGTAAAAAAATATGCTCTGTTATTATATGCTATACTATTAGGTTGGTTCAAAAATAATGACGTAATAATGTCGTTTTTGACGTTAAAAAATACGTCAAAAAACGACATTATTACGTCATTATTTTTGCACCAACGTAATAGTATACTATATACTATTAGGGCTTTGCTGCTTATATTCATTAACTTACAAGCGTCGTACCTGTCCTCCTGTATTGAAATGAATGCTGGACAATCTCTTCAAAGATGCAGAAAAGGCATGGAGCAATATAGATGCAGTTCTACAGAAGGATGATGAGGATGCAATGGAGTAAATGTGTGAGCAACGATGAACTTTTAGAGAAAATGGAATCAAAAAAGAGACTTATAATTAACATCAGGAGGAGAAAAATTCAAGGGAACATAATGATGAAAGAGGGCTTGGAAAATCTGATACACACAAGGCAGATTAAAGACAAGTGATACAGAAGAAAACAACACATAACATGGCGTGCTTCAGTGAATAAATAGCGGAACAGGTTTTAGGAGAGATAATAAACTGAAAAAAATATTTCGAGGCACAAAGGACAGGAAAGTGTGGAGAGACATGATCGCCTACGTACTGAGGGGAGGTGATACATTAAGAAATGTTTAGAGGATATTTCATATCAGCTGAAATTGATCAGAAGAAGGAGAGTAGATAGCGATTAATATTGCATTTAAATCTTTGAAGATCAAACGTTACGAAGCACAAAGGACAGGAAAGTGTGGAGAGGCATGATCGCCTACGTACCGAGGGGAGGTGACACATAAAGAAATGTTTAGAGGATATTTCATATCAGCTGAAATTGATCAGATTTATTTACTTTTTTGTTATTTGTCTATTTATAGAAATAATCAACAGTACGAGGGCTTTGGACACGTGACATAGTGCATTAAATCCTTAGGTAAAAAATATCTGATTTCGTAGAACCCGTTAGGACAAACACTGCTTCTGGTAGCTGTGGAAAATCACATTGACTCAGTAGAAAAAGAAAAAGAAACAGAAGAGTGACTTGTTGTGCCTTTTCGGGCCAACGTTTTCCGTTGATATTTTTTAATCGTTTTAACCCCGTACAAGACAGAAAAAACCCACTAAGACATAAGTGATTACTGGGTGTGGAAGAATTTGAAAGCAGAAACATTAATAATGAGCTGAAATAGAAAAGAATTATTAGGAGGAGAGTAGCTAGCGATTAACATTACATTTAAATCTTTGAAGATCAGATGTTACTGAGAAACATGGAGCTGGAAGGGAGTTCCACGAGCCAGAATTGCGAGAAAAGAAAATGTTAGCACAGAATTTACGGTTACATCTAGCTACCTCAACATAAAATTGATGAGACCTCAACGTTGTATTGAGATTAAATTGATATTGAGATTGAGATTGAATTGAGATTAAATTGAGATTGTATTGAGATTAAATTATATTGAGATTCTTGTATTGAGATTAAATTTTAAAAAAATCTATGTATCATAGCGAAGGGCTTATCTGAATAGTTATTATGAGAGTATTTATAGAAAAGACATAGACAGGCAGCCTTATGGCGATCAGGACCGATAATATTTGCTGATTCTTTGGAATCTATCAAAGTACTTAAGATAAATAGCAGAGACGCAAGATTAATATTCTAGTCATGAACGAATATGGTAGACATATAAATATGTAGGATAGATTTTGGAGAGAAAAAATGTTTCGCTCGGCACAGTGAACCGAATTTCTTTGTAGCTGACCTCTCAATGGATTCAATATAGTATTTCCACTTCATGTCAGTAGAGAAGACAAAACGAGTCACTTCCCTGGAGGTTAGCATAAGCCATGCTGATTGAAGGCATAGAGGGGACTCTCAGATGATTAATGGTGAGGTGTAGTTTTAGAAGCGTTAAAATTAAGAAGCCATCTTTTGCTCCAGAAACATGAAGCGGAAAGTCTGCTGTTGGAGTAGTTGGTTCTCTGTGCCGTGCTAAGCAATTTTTCTCTCCAGAATCTATCATACATATCAAATCTACCATTCGTCCACGCTTAGAACATTGCTGTCACATATGGTCTGGTGCTCCTGATATATATTTAGAAACCCTTGGTATAATCTAAAAAAGAATAGGCTGTGTCACTGGCCCTAACCTGGCAGTCAGTCACTTCTGAACCGCCATATTCTCTCTTCTCTCCGCCTTCTCTATAAATACTCTGTCATTTGTTCTCATGAACTCTTCTCTATGGTACCTAGACTCTATAAAATTAAAAGCAGTATTAAATTGTTGGCGTGGTGTTATCATTTTACAGTGGAAATGGTTATATGTAACCGTAAGTTCTATGCTAACAGTTTCTTCTCTCGGATTTCTCGCTAGTGAAACTTTTTCCAGTTTCTTGCTTTCAATTCAAGTTTGATCTTTATAAATTTAAATGCAATGTCAATCGTTTTCTTACTTCCGCTTCTTTTATTTTTCCAACTCCTCAATATTGTTTGTCTTAAATTCTTTCACACCCAGTAACCCGTTGCGTGTTAGTGGCTTTATCGCCTTGTTTGGAAAGAATGATTGAAAATACGGAAACACAAAGGCATATAAAACTAGTGTGTATTAACAGATATGAAATATTCCTCAAGCATGAACAGCGGAATTGTCAGGCTTCTAATGATTTTTTCAGTTTTTAAAGAGAAAAATGTTGATATAATAAATTGATATAACAAACTAATCTATCAGGAACAAATAATTAAATACACCTAAATATTACAGCTAATAAGATTAACATTTTAAATTCTTTTTTAAAAGCAGAATTTTATTTTACATGAGGAAATATCATTATTATGAGCTTTATCATCCAGACTAGTATGATTATACATACTTAGCGATGGTACCTGACTCAGAGACTGAACTTTTAAATAGATGAAAAATATGTAATTGAATATAATTTCTGTCTATATCCCTGAGATGAGGTATTGTAATTATTTACATTATAAACATTCTCAGGACTGTTGACCTCATCTTTATTTTCATATTCACGACGTTTCGGCCGTTGTAGCCTCTTGCCTTCTTCAAGTGATTAGACTTTCCCAGTCAAATTCTTGGAATCATATAAATGGTTGTCTCAAGTACAATGACGTGTCCTATTGCTAATTGTTCATCTAAAAGGATTCAGTTTTGGCTATGGCGATAAACTACATCCGACATCAAGGCCTCTGATCGGGAGATTGGGTATTTTGAGGAGCGTCGAACAACCTCTTAATCGCTGTTGGTCCCATGTCTACTTTGATCCAGAGTGGTAGAACCTGTTAGGCAACCAGCTACGGGCAAATAATGTGCCCCCAAACGAAAACAAAACATTATGAAAGTATAATAAATTAGTTTTATAGTAAAAATACCAACAATACATTTTTATATAAAAAATGACCAACCATATCTATTTATAGCAAAATTATTAACAGTACTTTTTTAGTATCTGTCTATATTTCTGAGATCAGGTAATATGTACATAATTAACAGGAGATAACTGATAACTGGCATCCATTAAACATGGCACGTGGAACTAGAACAGTCTACCACAGAGAGTGAAATAAAGGGTTCAGTTCGACATTCCAACCAACTGAAGAAGGCCGGAGTGTACAACGGCCGAAACGTTGTAATAAATATGGTGATAAAGATGAGGACAATAGTCCGAATAATGTAAATAAACTACATTTTTAAAGCAAAATAACCAGTAATACATTTTATTTGTAGCTAAACGCATACAATTGTATTCAAAATATATTTAATTAAAGCCATAAAATTGTGTTCGAAATATTTAAATTTCAGCATTAAATAACCCACAGAGGTTGATATGCCGCTAAATAAAATCAACCAATCAAACTAAAATCTAAATGAATTCTGTTTTGTTTACTTTAGCGACGAAAGAATAGCATTTAAGTTTAGGTTACTTATGTAATTATTATTAATTTTTTTAGAACTGCACAATGGAACTAATCCCTTGTTACCGACACTTCTTTGATTTCATTATTAAATAAGTACCCTGATAGATTGTTTTGATTTTCTTCACCTTTATGATTTTCTGCACAAATAAATTTGAATAATTTTAACCACTAATATTTTATTTCGTATTTTGCACGAGTAAACGCTATGATATTCTATAAATTCTCATGATTTTCTGTACCAAAAATAAAATTATAATTTTGGCACTAAAGTTTTTTATGATTTTCTGTATTAAATGTTTTATTGATATTAAGCTCTAATAAATTCCTTTGATTTTTATGGATTTCTGAAGAAACTAATTTTATGATTTCTGATACTAACTTTTTATCATATTATTATAAATTCCGATAATTTTCGATATTTACCTGCCTCCCCACGAGGTAGGGTGACGCACAAGGCCAAATGAAATTCGAGCCCGTAGGATAGGGCAAAAATTGCCCGTAGACCCCGCATATACGGAATCGGGTATCTGTCTATCTCCCCAGACGTGACTCTGCACCGGCATAGCCTCGTCTGGGTCCCTCTCTGCCCGAAGGCAGAGAGTTCGACAAGCATGAGATTCACACGCTAACATCTCACGCTGCCAGCTTAGACAGTGTATTTTCATCGCTATTAAATTTTTTAATATTTTTTTAAACTAAAATATTTTATTGATTTTTTTACTCCATAATTTTTTAAAATTATTTTTTGTACAAATACAATTGCATGCTTTCTGCTTGTCCTCGTAAATTTTATATATATATATATATATATATATATATATATATATATATATATATATATATATATATATATATTCTGCTGCAATATAGATATGTCTGGTAGTAGAGATGAAATTAAGAATTAAACATCGAGGTATGCCGTTTCCTATGACACTTTCTTTTATCGAAATTTAGCATAAAATCATATATTAGAATTCAGCAACGAAGGGATTGTCAGTGGTCAAGAATCAAAGCAGCCGTTGGTGACCGATAACAAATAATTGAGTCCATTAACAATGAAAAGGCGACGGCAGATCAATTTTCAGTAAGCCTGTCTGACAGGTTTCACACGTGATTTCGATACTGATTAGATGCTCACCTAATTACAACTTGCGCTGGACTGAGATTAGTCCATCAGGCGCGGGAATAGAGTTCGTATTCCAGATTATTGTTAGTGTCTAGAATTAAACATTGGGTTTTGCAATGTTTCACGTAATATTTGTTTTATCACGCTTCGGTTCTCAATCGATAATTTTTGCATCGAAATCAGAAAAATAAAAGATTGTAATTGTTCAGAAGTTAATGCAAGCATAACTGAGACAAAATTACTTTTACATACACACACGCATATATATATATATATATATATATATATATATATATATATATATATATATATATATATATATATATATATATAGGTAGATAGATAGCATACAATTTTAGAAAACCAACCTTCAGAAAAGATGGTTTTCTAAATATCTGATGTCTTAATTCGGTGCACATATACATTTTTTGAAAATCATGTTTTTTCCATTAATTTAACCGATATGCATTCATATATATATATATATATATATATATATATATATATATATATATATATATATATAAACAGATAATATTAACCAACTCTACGTCCACATGAAACTTCTACTTATGTGTAACAGTAAAATATAAGTAGATATTTTTCTTTTATATATATATATATATATATATATATATATATATATATATATATATATATCTGTGTGTGTATGTGTGTGCGTATGCAAGTTTCGTTAAAAACGACTGACAAGGTGCTGTCGTTATTTTTTATAGAATTTATCATGTTTTCTTGTAATATTTTATAACATTAGCCACACCACTTTGTCAGTCGTTTTAACGAAACATGCATAAATGAAGGAATGCTGCTCAAATACCCAATTTATCAAATTACATGATCCGACAGCCAATAAAGAAAGTAATGCTACAAGATTCCGGTAAAAACCTTGTTTTACGACAAATAGCAAAAGCTAAAAATGAAATCCAAAATTTAAATAATGAAATCCAAAAACATAATTCGATAGTAAAAATCCCTTTGACAGAACCTGAATATAATGGAGCATAATTCCATATCAAATTAAGTATTAATACCGAAGAACTTAACCACAGACAAATATTTACGAAAAAACTTATCCATTGGAAATTTTCTACTTCCCAACAAGAGTGGTAAATATATAAACCTAATTTGTCATAAAGTAACAGATGAACAGAAGGAATTCTTAAATCTAGGAACAAATTGACATCTCCAGCCTAAAGACAGAAATCGAAATCTTACACCTTTTATTATCTCTACTGGAAAATGACAAATTAATAAAACTCCATCCAAACCTCAGAAATCTTCTCAAGGCAGAAGGTTTAAAAAATCGTACTCCTCGCAATAACTATAATAACATTCTAATAACAAAACTCAAAACCGCTGCAAAAGAATAAAAAAAAAGATCCTAATATTGTCATCGAAGAGCTGATAAATCTTATACTTACGTAATTTTGCATAAATCGGATTATTACAAAAAATTACAGGACTTCATTGATGACCGGTCTGAAACCAAGACTAAAAATATTTGTTAATAAACTCATAACATCTAACAATGCTGATGGTGGATCCTTGAAAATCAACAAAATTATTGGAGATTACCAACCAGGATATCTATATGGAAATCTTGAAATACACAACCGGATGATATCATTTCAAAGATCCCAACATCTATATACCAAATGTCAAAATTCCTCAATGATATCATTACTCCAATTATAGCATCAAATCAACTCATGAATTTCTCCAAATCCTTAAATCTACAAAATCAAACCAAGGAATTCTAACGTAGAATTCTAGACATAGATTCTTGACGTATAAAATTTATTTATAAATGTCCCTGTCAATGAAACCATTGATATAATCCTTAACTTTGTATATAATAATAATTCACTTCCACCTATACCCATCAAACCCAATAATCTCAAAAGATTATTACATGCCAGCACAACTAAAGCCCCGATCTACGACTATAACAACAAAATTTACACTCAAATTAATGTAAGTATGGGAAATACTGACTGTCCAGGCTTATCTATTAAACTCCCCACGTAGAAAAAAAGGTATTTAAAACATTGCGAAGCCGAAAATGTATGTCCGTTTTGTAGGAGATATTTTTTTCATTTTCATTGAGAATAAAAAAGAAATTGATAATCTCAATACTACATTCGAAAAAATTCTGTCCTCAACTTTACCTATGAACTTAGCCAAAAAAAAAAAAAAAAAAAAATACTACCATTCTTGGATTTTCTTGTGGAATCTAATAATAATATATTTACTATTTTGTTATACAAAAAAAACACAAGTAAAAACTTTTGACCCCTTATTTTACTAGTCAATGTCCTCTTAAATATAAATTAGGTCTTATTTAAAATTTCTTTATGAGAGCGCACGAGAATTCATCCTCCCGTCCGCTTGCTTTTCTTTAAAGAACTTTATAACGTGAAACAAATGCTTGTTAATATCGGTTTTCCAAACCGTCTTATAGATAACCATGTCACACTTTTTCTTTCTAAGGCAATCAATAGCAACACTGAGTATACAGAAAAAATAATATTAACATTTTCTACAAAAATCAAATGCATAATAACTGTAAGTAAGCAAGACGAATCTTCACTTAGAAACATTAAAAAGAAAAACACAACTGCAGTTGGTAAAAAGAAAAAAATATATTAATTATTTATTAAAAAAAATAAAACTGTTAAGCCCATTGTCATAAAAAAATTATCCCCAAGATTCAAATCACGGAGAACGAATATTATTTACGAATTTATATGTCTCTTAAAAAGCTGTGTTCCTAACCAATCCAAATTTGTAAATAATTATTTTGGATGTACTACAACACGTTCAACAAGAAGACTCCCATTACATCTCTCTAACCATAGCTTAATTAGGTCTAACCAACCAAACTCTATCCGTAACAGACTCGTTGATAATAAAAATATAATAGCATCATTCACATGTAAAAAAAAAAAAAATAGCAAAAAATAATGAAACTCTAGATACATACATAAAACAATTCGTATATTCAGTTAAAAGTAAAATAAAATACATCCTGGATAATGGCTAAAAGTTTAGCCAACAATTTTTATACAATTTATATCCTGAAAAGAAAAAAGTATATAAATACACCCCCCCACACAAACACACTTCGTATGGTGTATATATATATATAAAGAGAGAGAGAGAGATACTAATTCCTTATAATAAAGCAATACATATGTATGGAGAAGGAATATGTATACAGATACTAGCAAACACACATACACAAAAATGGAGATAGGTTTAGCTAAACCACCTTTTTTTTCCCTTTTCTCTTTCCTAATTTTTTCCTTACACTTTAAGGTAGAAGTAGATTATCTTCACAAGTACAAGAAAATCTGGATTACTATTACATACAAAAGACAATAGTTTAAGGCGGGAAAATAATATATGAAAAAAAAAACACTCTTCGCCTGATGAAGGTCCCAAGTCACGAAACCCGTATAGCAAATATACAGAAAATAATTATAATATATAGTTTTAAAAAATACACATTATAAGCAAAAACGTTTGCGGTTTCTCTCTTCCCTTTAATATATATATATATATATATATATATATATATATATATATATATATATATATATATATATATATATATATATATATATATATTCTGGTTATATTTATGCTTTCAAATGAAAGCTTGAATATATAGATATATAGGTAAATTTTAGATTTTTTCAATGTTCAAATTTCTGCTGTCAGTCGTATTTCGTGGCCGCACCACTCAGCGGAACTCATTCAGTTTCAGTTTCCGAATGGGTCTGTGTTTTTTATAGGCTCTGTTTTTAAATATCCATCATTATAATAACAGAAGACATTCTTAAGAAATTTCAACCGATGTAAGGCGATAATAACACTAAGACACACACATGAATGTAAGAGAATTAGAAGACTTTAGTGAGGGGAAAGGACAATAAAGGAACAGATTTAAGGAAGGAATAAGATGGCGATTGACATTGCACATATATATTTGTGAGGATTGCCTGGGGTAGGGACGAAAGAAACCGGAAGAGAATTCCACAGCCGAGAAAATATTACTATCGGAGATGATGGAGTGTAACCAGTTTCGTTTTCGATCCATTAAATGTGACCAGTCAGTTTTTCTGCCACTCAGATGTTACAGCTAGATAGGTTGAGGGGTCATCTGGTTATCTAGATTTTGGGTGTGGATCCCTATTGAGGTGTATATTCAGCAGAGATATCACAAATAATCGGAGTATATTAATTAGCAGAAAATTTATGTAAAAAGAGAGTTGGTCCAGGAAGTGAACCCTGGGGGACGCTCGTGTTGATTGCTAGAACTCCAGAGGACTGGACATTAAAAAATACCTTCAGAGACCTACCTGTTAGGATGGACTTAATAATAAAATCTTCCATAGCTCGAGAGCTTCAGCAGCAATCCTTTGTCCACCACCTTGTCAAAGGCTTTTGATTATCTGATGCCATTGTCTTTGAGATGTATTTGTGGTGTAGTGCCTCACCGATTCTGTGAATAATGGTAGGTAGGATATAAGCAGTGGATTGGACCGATATTTTTCTAGTATCTTTAGCTATGTATGTACGAGTGCTACTTGAGGTATTGTTTGAGATTAATAGACGTTCAAGGCAAGGAGCCTCCCTAAGGGAACCTCGGTCCGTCGTAATTGGCGATAAATTGCATGTAGAATTAATTAATTTAATATAAAGAAATAATCACCGATAAGATTGAATATTACTTAGGTTTCTATTTTCGGAGTTATGTGCACGTAAGTGAATTTGTAATGATGACAAACTTATAAGCAAACCATAAACGTATGACTATAGGAAGCCCAAGTACTCGTCAGCCGTTTCTCTGTTGTATTCAAAGATTTTGGCCTTACCATTAGCATAAAGAAAACGGAGGTAATCCACAAGCCGCCTCCTTGTCCAAAGCAGATTCGGGGTTGCAGACAACCTCCACCAGTTCATAAATTACCAGACACTCTTAAGCAGATTGATGGGGAAAAACTTAAAGGGAAATATGTGAATTAATTTACCTATTCATGAAATAAGATGAATACAAAGGCATTCTGTAATGACGAAATAAATCGATATGCACGAAGAACTTCACCAGCTCTTAAGGAATGAGAGAGATATCAAATTAGACAACAAATTAAGGATTTATAGCCCATCCAATTACACTGTTTTACGGATCAGGATAGTGGACCCCATATAGGTACAATATCTATCAGCTGGATGTCTTTCAAAAAGTTGTCTCCGCAGGATATATGCAGATACATTTGATGATAGGGTGTCCAATGTTGATATTATCGCAAAATGCAACATTGGGGGAATTGAGACTTTCTTGATGAAATCACATCTTCGCTGGACTGATTATGTTGCAAGGATGAGTAACGACAGAATATCTAAGGTCCTCATGTGTAGCCAGCTCGACAGTGGACAAAGGCGTGTTGGATGGTCATGGTTCTGGTATAAAGACATGCTAAATAGTAACCTCTCAGCTGCCAATGTGCTTCGAGCGAGTTGCCATGGATAGAAATAACTGGAGGTATTTGTGCCAGAGTGCTATGATAAATTTTGAAATCAGTCGTATTGACAGAAAAGAAAGACAACGGTGAAAAACGTGTGAAAATATTGTCGTTGCTATGTCCCAAAACCCTCGCTGTTGCATAATATGTGGAATTGTATGAAGGTGACTAGCAGGCCTCAAGCGTCACATTTGACACAAACATAAAAACTGAATGAGGTTGTTGGATCCTCATACGT
>OZ010580.1:10900852-10915852 GCA_963932145.1 Acanthosepion lycidas | reverse complement strand
CAGACATGCTCGTCTTTCATGTCCAAGGTGGTTGACAAAATAGAAGAACATTTCTAAGACAAATGCAACAATGGCTACATGCTGACGTGTGAAATGCAAAAGAAACAAATGCCAATCTGAAAGAAAAATTGACACCACGTACAAGTCACCTGATGCGTCTTTAAAATAACATTTGCACATAGAAGCCGAGCATGGTACAAGGCAAGAGGTAAAAATCCGTTCAAATCTCTATACCTAAGTCAATCTAGTTACGTACTCGGACAAGAATGGCAATCGCGTCCTTCATAAAAAATGCAACATTTCAACCGCTTGACACACTTTCTCTCCTAACAGATCTGGCTTCTGATAATTCTGCTCTATGATTACAGTAACTTTTAGCAATTCAAAACTAAACTAGTCCACAGGGAAACAGCACATACCGCTAATATCTCTACTAGTCTCTGAGTGTAAAATGAAGAAAAATATACATCGATAGCTTACATTATTCGTGCCTTGTAGGCAGGATCAGTAATCATCTGAACGTAGCTGTTAAGAAAGATGAGACTCTCGCAAGAGTGGGCCTAAGTGATAGGTTGATGTTTACGGACTCAGCGATAGATCAATGTCTATATAGACTGTAAACTGAAGTATTAGTCCGATCCACTATTTACATTATTCGAACTATTGTCCTCATCTTTATCGCCATATTTATTACAACGTTTCGGCCTTTCAGTATCTGTCTATATTTCTGAGATGTGGTATTATGTTCACTATTTACATTATTCGAACTATTGTCCTCATCTTTGTCGCCATATTTATCACAACGTTTTGGCCTTTCAGTATCTGTCTATATTTCTGAGATGAGGTATTATGTACACTACTTACAAAGGTGAGGACAATAGTCCGAATAATGTAAATAATGTACATGATACCTCGTCTCAGAAAATATAGACATATACTAATCCGATCCACTTTTACACATAGCTTATAAACGGGTAAACACGGACAAAGAGAACAGACTTAAAGATACAAATATGATCTCAACAAATACGACCTCAACAAATATGATCTCAACAAATATTTACAAACTGATTCAAGTAAAAACACGATCGGTGTTTAACAAAATCAATGTGTACCTTTCGACTCAAGTATAAGCACGTCAGGTGTGTACGTATAAATTCATGTCTAAATGCAGCAACTGTTTATCTATAGTCTCAAGTATAAAACCGCTTAATGTTTACCTATGTATTATAGTATATAGAGAAGAGATATTTTATATTCAATTCTAAAAACGGTCAATATTTCATTATACACTCGAGTATACGCGCCACTAATATTTACCTATTGACTCAAATATAATACGATGATGATTCGATTAAAGAATACACACGACCAATATCAAGTTTCTTTCATTTGGTGCTGTTCTTTGCAATTTGTTAGCACAGGTCCACAAGGAGGGTCCTCTCTAAGACCTATATGTTTCATTTGTCTGAAGCTATTTAAACACTTGATCAAAGAAAGGGTTTGGATACAACAGACAGTTTTGATATATCTGATCAGTTTTGTCGCCATGTTTAACATCCATATGAATGTCTATAGCTGACAAGGCTATTTAAGGACATCACGCGAATTTTTAGTTTAATGTTTTGGCATTGTAGCTGTTTGCGGTATTAGTAGAAAATACCTCTAGTGCAGCCTATATGCTATATGCAATTTCCTTATCTGCTCTGCTAAATTTGTTATAACTGATCCATACAGCGTGGTATTTAAACTGTTTAGTATTTACTAAATCTACATTGCAAAGTATGGATGCGATTAGGGTGGATGCTTCTCAGGAGAATAAAGCCGGAAGTAGAACAGTTGTTTCGAATAAATCAAAATGGCTCCCGAAGAAACAAATCAACCGCTAGACAAATCCTGAATGTACGGCGGATTATTGATGGCAAATACTCAACAGACCGGCTTACGTTTTGTAGATTTCTCTAAAGCCCTCGATTCTGTACATATAAAGTAATGGAGAAGATCCTTCTGGCAAACGGAACAACAATGAGACAGTAAATGCTATAGTAATGCTATACAAAAATACTATATTTTTCTTTAGATCCTCAGACGGAGACCCTAACCTAATCTACATCAAAGCAGGAAACCTCTAGGGTGACACCTTTGCAAATTTTCTTTGTTATCACCCTTGAATACGCATTGAGAATATTCCCCGACAAACGTCATCATCGAGGTTTTACTTTATCACAAAACTCTCAAGTCGATAAAGGTTGACAAATACTGACTATGCTAATGAGACAGATATTGACTATACACACACTATGACCAATGCCACAGTAATCATATACCATGTAGAAAATGCTGCCATTGATGCTGGACTCAATGTCAATGCCTCTAAAACTGAATTCATAGGCTTCAGCTATTAAGCCACAATACAAACTGTCTCTGATGAAACAATAAAATCTGTAGGATATTTTACATACCTCGGAAGCGAAATAAATTCAAATGAAAAATACGCATGGTTAAAAACTTGGCCGTCTTGAAAAAATGGAAGTAATCTGGGATTCTGATAATTTAGACAATTTCAAGCGGAAATTCTTTCGCGCCACTGTAGAGAAAGTGTGCTACTTCCTGGACATTAACTAAAACGCTTCAGTCTAAGCTTTGATGGAACCTACACTCGGATGCTGAAAGCTATACTAAACATCTGGAGACAACATCCAGCCAAATCACAGCTCTATGGACCCATCTCGTATATTTCTACAATCTCAGAATGCGAACATAGAAGTAAACACTTAGAGGCGACAGTCTGTTTCATGCTGGATGCAATCGTCAGGCCACGAGTGCTAGGCTATGTTCACTTTTACATTTACACACGCACTATCTCTGATATTGAGCACTTTATCCGATAAATATAGCAAATCTTTAGACTATATTTCTTTATATATATATATATATATACATATATATATATATATATATATACACTATGATTTTTTATGATGTATTCAGTGTAAGGAACAGAACAGGTATTAGTTTTTTGATTGGAAAGATTAAACTTGAGTCCTAGTTCTTGGTAGAAGATTTTGATCACATCATATAATCACAATGCATAGACAATAAAAAGTTTCCGAATTCCAAAATTTAACAGACACCGGATTGTCGAAAAGGTAGAAAACTATAAGAAAGAGTATGATATCAGCTCCGAACGAAATAAAACACAAGAAAATTTTTCTATTTCTGAGATGAGATAATTATGTACATTATTTACATTGCTCGGACTATCATCCTCATCTTTGCTATATTTATCACAACGTTTCGGCCGTTGTACGCTCTGGCCTTATTCGAACTGAACCCTTTATTTAGCTCACTGGGGTAGACTGTTCTAGTTCCACGTGCCATGTCTAATGGATGTCAGTTATCTCCTGTTAATTCCTCTCTCCATGTTCTCCAACGTCTTAACCACAAAAGTTCACAAAAATCTCCTGAGCCGACCAAGCATAGGAAGGAATACAATATGGCAACCAGTAATAAGAAGCGCCAGAGGAAAGGAATAACAACGAAAATTGCAATATGAGCTCTGGTAAAAATATGATAGGATAAGAGGAAAAATTGCAATATGAGCTCTGTTAAAAATATGATAGGATAAGAGGAAAAAATATGAGCACTGGTAAAAAATGTTGCTGAAGTCTTTAGGTTTATAATACCCTATTCATACGCAGATGTCCTCAAGGACACATGTCACAGTGGATAAAGGTGTTTGTTAGATCCAGTGACAAACCCAAACAGTGTGAGTTCAATACCCGGTTAAGGCAGTGGAGAACTTTCAGAGGGAAAATTAGCAGGAGATAACTGATAACTGACATCCATCAAGCGTGAAACTAGAACAGTCTACCGCACCTGAAGAAGGCCGGAGTGTGCAGCGGCTGGGACGTTGTGTTAATTTTTTCTTCTTTTATGCGCTGTCTCCTTTCAGGACATTTTGCGATCATGGATCTCCCCAATTTCTTGAACTTTGTTAACTCTTAATAAATTGTACCTTTTTGTTATCTCTCCTAAACCCTGTTTTTTCATCCATTTATTCAAGGTCGTTAGGTAGTTTAAGCGTTGATTTCTTCTCTCCTTGCCTTCAATTCGTCATCGGAGTATCAAATTTTCCAAGCCTTCTTTTCACATGCCCTAAGGGTTTCAACTCTCTCCTTTTGATGTTAAGTATAAGGGTTTGTTTTTTTCCATTGTCTCTAAACGTTTGTCGTTTCTGATATGTTCGATCTATAGTATTCTCACCATCCTTCTGTAGAACCTCATCTCTGTTGCTTCAAGTTTCTTCTTCATCTGTGATAGTATTGACCAGTATTCACTGCCATTTAGGATGACTGACTGATATTACATAACAGTCCGGTACTTTGCGTGTTTTTGACTTTCTAAACATCAAATCCTACTTGGAAAGTACAAGATTTCAATACGTCGTGGAAATCCAAGAAATGCGACGAGACAGCTTCTCGCTATCCCCCAAAAGGATTTCCAGGAGTGCTCCTATCAATAGAAACGACGCTGGATTTAATGTGTGGCTTCAGAAGGGGACTACTTCGAAGGAGATTAAATCCCGAATTAACAGTCTTGATACTTTTTAATCATACTTTGTATATAGTTAGATATAATTTTAATATCCGTTTATATAGCATTAATAATGTTGCGTACTATCCATCTTCTTTTATGGGCAGTATCCCTTTAGGTTGTAGGCGTTCCTGACCCTCCACATATTCCTGTTCCTTGTAGCTCTCAATAAGTTTTGTTTTTTTCCTCCCAAAACCTGTTTTACCATTCATTTACTCAAGCCCATCAAGTATGTTAAGCGCTGCTTTCCTCCCGCTCTTTCTCTCTATTTGTCCTGTAAATATGAATTTTTCGAAGTCTTCCTTCATCATTTCGTTCCCCAAACATTTCAACTGCCTCTTCCTGATGTTAAGTATGAGTTTCCTCAAGGATACATGGCACAGTGGATAAAGGCGTTGGTTTGATCCAGTGACAGGACCCAAAGTGTATGAGTTCAATACCCGATTAAGGCAGTGGAGAACTTGGAGAGGCGAATTAACAGAAAATAACTGATAACTGATATCCATGAGACATGGCACGTGGAATTAGAACAGTCTACTCCAGTGAGCGAAATAAAGGGTTCAGTTCGACATTCCGACTAACAGGAAGATGGTCAGAGCAAACAACGGCCGATAAATATGGCGAAAAAAATGAGGACAACAGTCCGAATAATGTAAATAGTGTTTCCATTTTCTCCTAAATTTCGGTGTTGCTGACATATTCGATCCATGGTATCCTCAGCATTTTTCTGTAGAACCACATTTCTATTGCTTCAAGTCTCTTCTTCATCTTTGAGGAGATTATCCAGCATTTGCTGCTATAGAGGAGGACAGATATCACATAACAGTTCAGTAGTCTTTGTTTCCAATGAAATTTTTCTGTATCTTAATACTCTGCTTAGCTTTTGGAATGCATCTTTAGTCACTCAATACATTTTTAAATCTCAGTGCCACACTTTCCATCCTCTGTTAGAACATTTCCCAAATATTTAAATTTCTGTACCAGCTTGATTTTAGTATCCCCTACCTGGAATTTGCATTTTGGGCTCATCCTCTTGCTGATAACCATGTATTTTTTGTAGTTTATGCTTTAGTCCTTTCTTATCATAGCTGACGCATTTCACCCTCTACTCAAGCAAATGTTGAAAAGCATCGCCAAGATTTCTTTTTCTTTTATCTTTATTCATATTGTGCTTTTAGAGATTTTAGTTATATCTAAAAGTTTACACGCATATCTATCTATCTATCTATCTATCTATCTATCTATCTATCTATCTATCTGTCTGTATATATATATATATATATATATATATATATATATATATATATATATATATATATATATGCAGATATGTAGAAAATTAGGAAAGAACACGTTAGGTAAATAATCCGGAGTACTTTAGTATTTTTGTTTATATTTTAAAAAAAACAGTGGTCCATACAGAAGTAGAGCTTAAATTATAATTATTAAAAAAAAAAATGATTCCTTCGCTACATAAGAGGTCTCATGTTTCAAAAACGAGAGCCAAAAACCTCAATATAATTATTAAAATTAAATTGAATTGATTCCTAAATTTTCGCTTGAGGATGAAACATGGCTTGATACTTTAATTCAATTTCATTTTAATAATCATACTGAGATTTTCGGCTGTCGTTTTTGAAACATGAGAACTCTTATGTAGCGAAGGAATCATATTTTTTAAAAAAGATAATTATATATATATATGTGTGTGTGTGTGTGTGCGTATAAATTTTAAAAAATACTATGAAATAGTCTACTTCTTTTATGTGCATGGCTCTGCACATCATCCTATCCTTTGTAACTCTTAATAAGTTTTGTCTTTTTTTCCATTTCTCCCAAACTCTGTTCTACCATCATTACTCGAGCTCATCAAATATGTTACAGGCTACTTTCCTCTGTTCCCCTTTCCCTCAATCTATCATGTGAGTATCAGATTTCCCAAGCCCTCTTTCCTCATTATATTCCTTGATATTTCAACTACCTCTTCCTGATGTTAAGTATAAGTTTCTTTACTGCTTGTATATTCTTTAACACCTCGTCGTTGCTCACATGTTCGATCTATGATATTCTCAGCATCTTTCTGTAGAACCACATTTCTCTTCTCCATCTCTGAGGAGATTGTCCAGCATTCGCTAACATTTAGGAGGGCTGATATTACATAACAGTCCAGCACTCAGTTTTCGTTGACAACAAGATCTTCCTGTTTCATAATACTTTTTGAAGTTATCGTTGGCTATCCTAACGCGTCTTCGAATTTCAGTATCACCCTCTGCACTCTCTTTTAAAGCACTTCCCATATATTTAAATGGCTGCACTTGTTTCATTTTAGAATCACCAATTTTAATTTAAATAAAATATTTAAAAAATTAAGCACAGGAAGAAAAAATATAGAAAATTCAAAAGAGGCGGATTTTTAAAATCTTCGTCTTCTCTTCACCTCTGATGAGGTACTCCGAACAGAACAGTAACTCTGGGGAGGGGGAGGGCGAGGGGGAGGAGTAATCTTCAATTCAGTGGCGGCTTTTTTGTGGCTGTCAACGATTTTCGATAATGTGACGTGATGAAGAAAAAAGTTAACAACTTAGAATTTTTTTTACTGATGCGTCCATACCTGTCAATTCATTTGACTACAGATGGCTTCTCACTCATTTTATATAGCAATCTCGCGGAATCTGTCATTTGCAGTTGCATAATATTATCTATCTATCTATCTATCTATCTATCTATCTATATATATATATATATATATATATATATATATATATATATATATATATAATCCAAAGAGAGCTCAATATAAGTTACAGAGCAATATAATGATAAATCAGGAAACACCTTAAAGATTCATGTCGGTTATAGTTTATTTCATGAATATTTTTATATTCATCCCTTCAGACTGAGAGTAGAAGGCTGAAGAGATAAATATAAGATATTCATATATATCTATATATATATATATATATATATATAGCTACCTAGCTCTCTCTCTCTCTCTATGTATATATATATATATATATATATATATATATATATATATTGGTCTATTATTATTATCCTTGTATCACTTAATGTATTTATATCTATCTATCTATCTATCTATCTATCTATCTATCTATTATAGACTTGATTCTAAAACGTGATTGGCTCAGGTATAACACTTTGTCTTACTGACGTTTTCATACCTACTTTACATTATAAAAATTAATTGTCATTTCAATCCTTCCCACCCTACCCCACTCATTAATTCATCCATTCACTCTATCTATCTATCTATTAGGTTGGTGCAAAAATAATATCGTTTTTTGACGTTAAAAACAACGTCAAAAAACGATATTATTTTTGCACCAACCTAATATCTATCTATCTATCTATCTACTTATGCTCTTATACGCTATTTTGTATCGCTAAATATATTAATATCTATCTATCTAGCTATCTTGTTGTACGACTATTTTATCATTAAATGTATCCATTGCTGTCTATCTATATATCTATTATAATCTGTTTATTCTTAAACTGGATTCGCTCATGTTTAACTCTGTCTTTTTCATACTCGCTTTACTCTTTCCCACTCTCCTTTACTCATTATATCTATCTATCTATCTATCTATCTATCTATCTATCTATCTGAGTAAATTTAATATCTATCGCTCTGTTTATATTATTTCTTTTACATATCTACCCGTTTTTCTATTTAACTTGAAAGAAAGCAAAGAGTGCACCTGCCAGTTGTCAAGTGATAATTTACCTGCCAGAAGAGGGCGCTTATATTTTAGGCAAATAATTGGCTTTGATCTATATATATATTGACGACGATTATTTTTCCTAATCGTCGACGGAGAATTACTGTCTCGATTTAGGCTCATTATTGATTGTCATTTCTTCAACTGAAATGCGAAAATTTCTTTTACAGTTGGTGACAAGTTTCTCACTCTGTTCATTTTCTATGCCGCTTTCACCTTTCCCATAAAAAAGCTGCGCTTAAATGGTATAAAGACGAGAAATAGTGTAATTCTACTGGGTGTGGAAGCCCAAACTATACGCACTGGAATATCAGCTTTAAATTTTGACTTTATCGTGCGTTCAAACACAGAGCGCTCGCATTGTTAGAGATAATGTAACTCCTTCAACGAAAGAGTATAATATTGTTATCGAGGAACTAGAATTTAGTTTTCAGAATCCCTGCAGTTAATATGTTACGGGGTTGTACTAATTAATCAATACTGACGTTTCCTTATATCTGAAGACTTTTTTTTAAGACTAATGGTAATGCCAATGGCAATAGTAGTCGTTTTTCTACAAGGTAACAGTTTTTTACACTTCAGCATTTATCTTAGAAATAGCAATAGTGTAGCATTGGGCTTGCAGTATTGAGTGTTTGGGAAAGAGTTTGAAAAATGTAAAACAAGTCTTTCCTCCACAAGACATCGTAAAAGTATGTACTCTATCTATTATAAAGATAATGGCGAAGAGAATCAGGTACTTTCTGGAGTATGAACCGTACATTTTTCTAGTTTTTTTTTTAACAACGGATCACATAGACGTATTCCAATCTAGGTCTTGGATGACCTTTTTTTTATCATTTCACCTCAAGCAATGCAATGTACCAGGGTACAAGGGGCTCTGAGTGTTAGAGAATATGAGTAAAACAACTACTAAGGAGAGAGGACGATAAAAGAACAAGTATTAAGAAGATAGAAGATAACGATTGGCGTTACAGTTACATTTTTGAAGATCAAAATTGTCTGGGAAACAAGAAGCCAGAACTGAGTTCCACAACAAAAAGTGAGACATAGCATAGAACTTACAGTTACATCTAGCCATTCCAACTGTAAAAGAATGAAAACGCCAATCCAGTGCCGCCCTTAAATTCTTAAAGTCTAGAATATCAACCATGAAAGTTAATCAGAACAATTAACTTGAAAGTATTTATAGAAAGGGCTCAATGAAGCTGCGTTACGATGGTGGGAAGGAAAGCCGAGATTCCAGGTCAATAACATTTCATACCGAAACAAGGCAATAAAGCCACTAAGACAAAAGGAGTCACCGAGTGTTAGAGAATACAAGGAAACACTATTAAAGGGAAGATAATAATGAAAGAAGAAAAATTGAAAAGTCAGAAAATAACGATAGCTTTTCGTGGAATATTAACTTTTCTTGATTATTGCGCACGTAATATACTTCTCTTGCGCAGGAATTGAGACGAGTAAGATTAGTTAAACAAAAAGGCCGTTAACTACGTTCTTCGGCGCTTAGCTTTCCGCCGCAAATCTATGCAAACAAGGTCAGTAATGGCTGCCGTTAACAACGCGAATGAATCCGAACTTTTACATTTAATGGTAGATTTTATCAAATTTATGAAGTCATTTTCGAATGAAGCATGTACATTTACGTCTAAATGTAAGTATTCGGGAAATTTCTAATGCAAAATGAGCCCGGGTCCTCATCTGCAAATTAACCTCATTCATTTTTTTTCCTTCATTTTGTTTTCTTACTCACTTTCTTTCACTATTTTTTTCCTTCCTTTTTCTTTTTATTTCTGCTAACAATTCATTTTTTGTTTTTATTCTCTGTCTTTAACATTTTTTATTAGTATATCAATTGTTTCTATCAAGAGTTCTTTCCCTTTTTCTCTTGTCTATTCTTTCCTTCCTTTTTCTTCCTTACCTTATTTATTTTCTTCTTTCTTTCACTATTTTTATTACTACATCAATTCTTCCTATCAATAGTCTTTCCCTCTTTTACTCTATTCTTTCTTTCTATTTTCTTTCTTTCACGATTTTTTTCTATTCTCTAGACAATTTTTTCCTTATTTTCTACATCTCGGACTTTTATCGATTATAGTCCTTCTATAAAAAAATGTGAAGAAAATAAAAGAGAAAGGAGTTCGTTTTTCATCATTTTTTTAATTTTCTTTCTTTCGATTTAAAAAAAAAAAATTGGTCTCATTCTTTCTTTCATCGTATATTTTCTTCATCAGTTTCTTCTTTCTGTCAAAATTTGATTTTGATACTTTTTCTCTTACATTTTTATTCTTTTCAGCAAGACATAACCTGTCTAAACGCAATGTGAAAGAAAATCGACGTAATCTTTTGACATTCGGACATTGTAGAATTAATCTCTCCTCATTTGCGTCATTATCTGCTATTTCTCTTTTTATCTGTTTAAGTCTTTTTTTTCTTCTTTCTCTCTCGAGTTGATTCCAATGGTTTAAAGAGAATCGATTGAAAGTTGTTTCTTTTTTTTTTATTTACCGCAGTTTGGCTTTTAATCGATTTTCATTTCTTTTCTAAATTTTCTTTGTCTTTCTTGTATTTATTTACTTTCTATATTTTTATGCTACGTGTTTGATTTTTGTTTTCTTTCTTTTACATCTCTCTTTTTTTATTACTTTCATTTTGTTTGGTTCTTTTCTCTGTAAATATATTATTCGATGATATTTTCTTTTCTTTTTTTCTTTTACGGATTTTCTTCGGTATGTCCTTTTTGATTCAGTTATTTTACACTTCTACTTCTTTCCTTTTTTAGCATCATTCAATAACCTTTCTCCGCTATTTTCTTAAATTATTCTTTTTTCTTTATTTCTCTTCAGAAATTCTGGTTTCTTTCTTTCTTTTCAGAAATGATTCCTTTTTTCTTTCTTTCTATTTTCTGTCGTTCTTTGACGTATTTTTTATTCTTTCTTTCTTTCTTTCTTTCTTTCTTTCTTTCTTTCCCAGAATTATTTTTTCTTTCTTTCTGTTCGAAAATTATTCTTTTTTCTTTCTTTCCTTCCAGAACTTTTTCTTTCTTTCTCTTTTTCATTAATTATTTTTTCTTTCTTTTCGGAAATTTTTTCTTTCTTTTCAGAAGTTATTCTTTCTTTCTTTTCTTTCTTTCTTTCTTTCTTTCTTTCTTCATTCATTCCAGAATTTTTTCTTCATTGCTATTCAGAAATTATTCTTTTTTCTTTCTTTCTTTTTCTTCAGAAATTTTTTTTTTTTTTTCAGGAATTTCTTTTTTTTCGGAAATCTTTTTTATTTCTTTCTTTTCGGAAATTGGTCTTTTTCTTTCTTTCTTTCTTTCTTTCTTTCCTTTCTTTCTTTCTTTCCTTTCTTTCTTTCTTTCTTTCTTTCCAGAATGTTTTTTTCGCTTTTCAGTAATTATTCATTTTTTCTTTCTTTCTTTTTAAAAAAAAAATTTTTTTTCAGAAATTATTATTTTCTTTCTTTCTTTCTTTTCAGCATATATTTTTTCTTTCTTTCTTTTCGGAAATTGTTCTTTTTATTTCTTTCGTTCTTTCTTTCTTTCTTTCTTTCTTTTTTCCAGAATTTTTCCTCTTTTGCTTTTCAGTAATTATTCTTTTTTCTTTCTAGAAATTATTCATTTTTTCTTTCTTTCTTTTCAGAAATTATTCTTTTACTTCTTAATAATTATTCTTTTTTATCAGCTCCTATTTTCTTTATTTTTTTGTTCATCGATTACTATTTTCTTTTGTTTTATCAAGTTTTTCTTTAATTATTGTGTTAATTTCTTTTTTCCATCGATTATTTTCTTGCTACTTTCTTTCCAGTTATTATTTACTTTCACTTTCGTCAATCATTTTCTTTCTTTTCTCTTTCTTTTTCATCAGTTATTACTGATGTCTTTTGCATCATTTTTTCTTTGTTTCTTCCTATCTTTTTTCTTCATTCAAACGTGCATCTTTGAAACCAATTCAGATACTATTTTATATTCGATGCTGAATGCGATCGAGAAGAGTCATATAAAAAGATTCTTTCTGAAAACATTTGTATTCTACTTGAATGATAGATCCAAGTGTGCCTTCAAGAAATCAATGCGTGATTTAGGCATCATTTTATCGCTATCCACGATAGGAGATTTCATATGGCTCTTTTAATATTTCACACACAACTAAATTGAAAATGAAAATGGAAAATTATCATGGGAAAGAGCTATGGAAGAAAGATTTATTTTCTCATTTTTATTTCCCCGGTTGTGGGCATGATTATATTCGTGATATAATAATACAGTAGTTAAGAGACAGAATGACTGAAAGGAAAAGAAATAACAAACATGCTTTCTTCTAAGAGAATTTTTGAATGCTATGTCGTACACACCGTTAGATATATACGCATATATATGTGTCCCCCGACGCGACTAATATATCACATATATGTCTGCAGCAAAGCAGAGTGCAAGGAGAAACAAAAAGGAAGTTTATTTCATATAATATACAGATACCCCTGTATCCGTAGAATCCATATTTAGGACGCCAGTTCCAACCGTTGCAACTCCGGTTGCGAGGTTGATTGGCATTTTGAGCCTTTTCTTAAATATCTTTGCTTTACATATACGATTTAGAATTTTGTATTGAGCAATTTTTGGTGTGCTTGTTTTCAGTCTTCCTTTTACATTTCTATCAGTACACACACATACGCAAATACATATACATATATGTATATATATATATATACAGAGAGAGAAAGAGAGTGTTCATAAAGTTCGTGTGCACTTTAAAAATTATAACTTTATTTGTATTTGCGATGGAAGTAATTTGTAAAGAGGATTAGAAACAAGTAAATCTATATTTTTTAAGGTTTTATTTAAATTTTATTTAAGTTTCCACATGTCCTCCATCATTAACAATAAAAAAGGTAATACGATTTTGCAGTTCACGGAATACATTTGCCAAACTGATTTACAGTAATTCCTGAAATCACATTAGTTATTTTAGCTATATTTAAAAAACATTATTTTTACAAGGCTTCATGGCTTTGGTAGTTGTCAAATTTACAACCTTGCCCTTTCCTTTCGTGCCTTGTCTACTATCTATTCAGCCAAACATCTATTCATCCAAACATTTGTTCACCCAAGAATCTCTTCCCCCAATCATCTGTTCAGCCAAGCATCTCTTCACTCAAACATCTATTTACCCAAGAATCTATTTACCAAAACATCTCTTCACGTAAGCATCCGTTCACCCAAGCATCTATTAACCCAAAAATCTGTACGACCAAATATATGTCACCCAAATATTTATTCACCCAAGCATCTGTTCACAAAACATCTGTTCAGGCAAACATGTATTCACCAAACCATAAACAACTGTTCACACATCCGTTCACCCAAGTATATATTTACCCAAGCATCTATTCATCCAAGCATCTATTAACCCAAACATCTGCACGCCCAAAAAACTTTCACCCAAATATCTGTTCACCCAAACATCTGTTCACCCAAGAATCTATTCTCCCGAGTATCTATTCACACAAACATCTTTTCACACAAATATGTATGCAACGAAACATATGTTCGCCCAACATTCGTTTCAGCCAAGCATCTGTTCACCGAAGCATCTATTTACCCAAACATATGTTCATCCTAAAAATATATTCACACAAACATCTGTTTACGCAAACATCTGTTCACGCAAACATCTGTTCACTCACACATCTGTTCAGCCAAACATCTATGCACCCAAGCATCTTTTCACACAAACATCTGTTCACCCAAGCATCTATTTACTCAATAATCTATTCACCCAAACATCTATTCATCCATGCATCTGTTCACCCAAATATCTGTACACCCTAAGATCTGTTCACCCAAATATCTGTACACCCTAACATCTCTTCACCCAAGGATCTATTTACCCACACATCTATTCACCCAAGAATCTATTGACCGAATCATCTGTTCACCCATATATCTGTTCTCTCAAATATCCGTTCACCCAAACATCTATTCACCCAAACATTTATTCACCCAAACATATATTGACCCCAAACAAATATTCACCCAAACAAACATCTGTTTCATCAATACTATCTTTTTACCAAAACATCTGTTCATCCTAAAAATATATTCACACAAACATCTGTTCACGCAAACATCTGTTCACCCAAGCATCTATTCAACGAATCATCTGTTCAACCACACATCTCTTCAGCCAAACATCCATGGAAACAAGCATCTGTTCAGCCAAACACCCATGCAAACAAGCATCTGTTCACCCAAACATCTGTTCACCCAAAAATCTATTAACCCAAACATCTGTTCACCTAAGCATCTATTCAGCCAAGCATCTATGCAACCAAACATCTGTTCACCCAAGCATCTATTTACCCAAGAATCTATTCACCCAAACATCTTTTCATCCAAGCATCTATTCAGCCATGAATCGATTTACCCAAACATCTATTCACGCAAACATCAGTTCAACCAAACATCTGTTCACTCAAACATGTATTCACCCAACCATCTATTCACCCAAAGATCTGTTTTTCCAAACATCTGTTCACTCAGACATATGTTCATCCAAGCAACTATTCACCCAAACATCAATTTAAACAAACATCTGTTCACCCAAGCATCTATTCACCAAGCATCTATTCACCCAAACATAGATGTAACAAAACATCT
>OZ010580.1:10833352-10895852 GCA_963932145.1 Acanthosepion lycidas | reverse complement strand
ACGCCTCCAAAACGAATCTTTTCCCTATCAGTCACCGAAAAGACCCTTTTCTTTCTCCAATCTGCATGGCTGATGCTAACCTCCTTGCGAGTGACGCCTTGCACCTTCTTGGTATACATTCTCGGCTGACATGAAGTGGAAAGATTACACTGAATCCATTGCTAGGTCTGTTGTTAAGAAAGGTGCTCCATTGTGACGTGCTTGACAATTTTTGTCTAATGAATCTATCTTACATATTTATAAGTCTACAATTCGTCCTTGCTTTGAATATTGCTGCCAAATATCACCCGGTGTTTCTTCTGTATATTTAGAGGTTCTATTTAATATTCAAAGATGAATCAATAATGTAAGTTCTTACTTGGACATCCCCATAGTTTAATTCCCCTGTGCCTTTTCTATAAATACTTTCATGGTAATTGACTAGATGAACTCGTCGCTATGGTACCTAGATTTTATGAATTTAAGCGCCGTACTATATTGGCGGTTAGGTCCCATCAATTCATATTAGTATTTGCTAGATTTTACCGAATGTTCTATGCTAACAGTTTCTTCTATCGCACTTTAAGTGCAATCATTATCTACTGCCTTCTTGATTACACTTTGTTTTCGCTTTTTATTTAGGTTTCGCTTTTTTTATTCTTTCACACTCAGTAACACCTTGCATGGGGTGATAGGATTAAAACATACTTAATAATCGCTTATTGATCAGAATCACACTTTGGTAGTTCTTATCAAAGCGGGACTTACTATCGATATGAGAGATCATGATCACTAGCAGGCTATGGGGATTTTGTAAGGATAGCATGGATGTGGCACAAGGCCGAATCTATGGGGCATCAACTCACTGCAGTCTTAATTGTGGTATCGAGGTAAACTGGTTAACAATTACACTACGTCAAGAAAGCGAGGTTGCCAGACATCGACAACGGAAATCCGTTGTCGATGTCTGGCAACCTAGCTTTTCAGTTTTTTTTTCAGAAGGTTTGAAAAATGCCTTAAAAATTTAACATTACTGATTCCAGTCCAGTGTTTTTTTATTGTCTCTCCGTATTTTCATTATTCCCTGTCGCCCTCCTTATCACACAGCTCATTCATTAATTCTACTTTGTGGGGCTCTCGGGCTTTTCATTGGGTGGATTCTGAAATATAACGAAGCGAAAGAGAGAAGGTTTGAAGGATTGACGCAGCCAAATTGTCATCCACGAAACCCGATTTAATATTAATAAGTAGATATCAGTGTCTGTTTATTTCAAAGAGTCAAATAGTTTATTTATAAGTCGGAGTTTATTTGAGCAGTTGATGAATATTCGATCGGATAAATCTATTCCGACGCATCGTTATTTAAAAACGAATTCTTTCGGTGTGAAACTGTGCATTATTTAATACGCATGAAGCAAGAATTCGTAAAGAATTATATATGATCAAACAACAGAACTTCTGCCCAAAGAAAGAGATAGTTTAAAAATAATTTGAATAGGCACACACTAATTGGCATGCTGAAAAAGGCACACAAACACATACGCCCCCATGTATATATATATATATATATATATATATATATATATATATATATATATATATATGTATATATATATATATGAAAAACACACACACACACATATATATATATATATGTCTATATTTCTGAGATGAGGTATTATGTACAGTATTTACATTATGCGGACCATTGTCCTCATCTTTGTCGCCATATTTGTCACAACGTTTCGGCCGTTGTACGCTCCGGCCTTCTTCAGGTGGTTGGAATTTCGAACTGAACCCTTTATTTCGATCCCTGGGGTAGACTGTTCTAGTTCCACGTGCCATGTTTGATGGATGTCAGTTATCAAAGACACATGGCACAGTGGATAAAGGCGTTGGTTAGATCCAGTGACAAACCCAAGGAGTGTGAGTTCAATACCCGGTTAGGGCAGTGGAGAACTTTCAGAGGGAAAATTAGCAGGAGATAACTGACATCCATCAAACATGGCACGTTGAACTAGAACAGTCTACCCCAGGGATCGAAATAAAGGGTTCAGTTCGAAATTCCAACCACCTGAAGAAGGCCGGAGCGTACAACGGCCGAAATTTTCCAAAATTCGCTTGAGGATGAAATGGAACTAATGTCTTTAATTTAATTACAAAATTAAATTCGGGGTTTTAGCTTCCATTTTTGAAACATGGTTGGAACTGTGTAGCGTAAAACCATATTTTAAGTCTATTAATTTATAATATTAATGCTCTGTAAATTTACTTTGAGCACTATTTTTTAAAAATAAAAATATCTATAAGAACACCGGATTACATATCTTACTGTTCTTTCTTTTTATTAATATATATATATATATATATATATAGTAAAAAAAAGAAAGGGCAGTAAGATAATCCGGTGTTCTTATTGATATTTTCATTTTTGAAAAACAGTATGCAAATTTACAGAACACATAAATATTATAAATTAACTGATTTAAAAACATGCTTCCTTCGCTACACACTGTTTGACGTTTAGAAAAACCAGACAACATGCGTTGAACGGATGTCATAATTCCTTGAAAAATGCACCCCTGCCCTACCTAGACATAAACACTTTTCGAAAGTAAATCAAATTTGATACAGTAGTTGTTAATAAAAATGAACACGCTATGGATCCTGTCTAAATGATTGGATTTGTGTATATACTCGGAAAGAAATATTATGAAGGTATCTGCTTTTAAACTCAGTAAATTTCAAAATAAGTTATTCCAAAATTCGCTTCAAAATAAAACAGAACTATTACTTTTAATTTAATTAAATAATTGAATTTGAAGTTGTTAGTTTCTGATTTTGAAACATAGTAATTCCTGTGTAGCGAAGAACCATATTTTTAAATCATTAAATTTAGAATACTATATATATATATATATATATATATATATATATATATATATATATATATATATATATATATATATATATATATATATATATATATATATATACCATCTGTAACAATTACGTTAACACATTATAAACCCACACATACTTGTAGTTTGGAGGAGGCGAAATATTATCCGCCCGGCCTACTTCCCTAAATCTGAACAAAAATCAATTTTTCTGGAAATTCTTAATTATATTCTTTAATTTTTATGCACCATCTTCTGTATGTCCTTGGAAATGGCTATAGAAGTATCCGAAAGCCGTTAGGACAAGGAAAATTATGAAAACATTGTACTACATCAATCCTACAAGACGGGGAAAACGTAATGATACCGAAAAAAATAAACTAAAATAAACTAAATCTTCCTTGTCTGACGTATTTAATGAAAAATGCGTGATCTATATATATATATATATATATATATATATATATATATATATATATATATATATATATATATATATATATATATATATATATATATATATATATATATATATATATATATATACCATCTGTAACAGCTAAATTGTCCAAATCTTGTAACAACAAAGTTGTCCAATTGTTATTAGGTTGGTGCAAAAATAATGACGTTTTTTTACGTATGTTTTAACGTCAAAAAACGACATTATTACGTCATTATTTTTGCACCAACCTAATAAATTAAAACTTGAACCGTAGTATCTTATAAATGATTAAAGATATCTTACATGAATTTTCTGAATTCTCTTTAACACTATTGGATGATACTCTGAAGAATAATAATGTATAAGTTGGAATGATGATCACTCTTGTTGTTGTGACCTCCTGATCCAGTTTTCCTGTCTATTTCTCCCTCTTGTTAAAACTTATTCACCATTCTCTTAATGCTTCTTGAAATGCCTTTAAAGCAGGAAGCCAGCATGTGAATATTCGTACTATAACTGAAGGCCTAAATGATCTTTTTCCTCCCACCATTGCTCAGTTGAGAAGATATAGTGGGTCTAACACAAAACGATTTTAACCTGTTCTCTTTTTATCTGAATAACTCAAAGGGTTTTTTTAAGTGATTCTTACGACAAATGGTTTCAAGATGTCTAAACATCTTATCTGAAAACCTGGAAAAAAGAAACTCAATGACTTTAATTTTTTTTAGATATTAAACATTTTATGGGATGGACAATTATCCTATGCAGTTATACGATGTGGACAATTTTGCTGTTACACCTGCTATATATAGTTTTGTGTTTACTTGAGTGTGCATATATGGTGTATATATTTGTTTGTATTTGAGATATATACAGGGTGTCCATAAAGTTCCTATGCACTTTAAAATATTTATAACTTTATTTGTATTTGCGATAGAAATAATCTGTAAAAAATGTTATAAAGTTTAATGTACCAAATTTTAAGTATAGCTAAAAAAACTAATGTGATTTTAGGCATTACTGTCAATCAGTTGCCAATTTTTTCTGTGAATTGCAAAATTGTATCACCCTTTCGATTGCTAATGATGGAGGACATGTGGAAACTTAAATAAAATTTCAATAAAACCTCAAAAAGATATAGGTTTGCTTCTTTCTAAGCCTTTTTACAAATTATTTCTATCACAAATACAAATAAAGTTATAAATTTTTTAAAGTGCACACGGACTTTATGGACACTCTGGATAAACTTATATATATATAACGCCAGTAATGTGCGGTTTTTCAACAGCCACCACGTCATATAGGCAGTTGTGTGCATGCGTATGCGTATGAATATACAAAGAAAACTCAAAAGAATTGTCTATTCCCCTTTGCTATCATTTTATTATCTTCGATTCAAAATTCTATTTTTTCTTCTTTTTTTTCTTCAAATTCGCTCCGTATAAAATATCATTTTTTTTTAAAATTCTCTATATGCTAAAAAAAGTGAAAAAACCAAAAAGTCAAAAAGAAAAAAGAAATGTCACAGAAATTTTAAGCAGTAAAATAAGAAAGAATGTCAATATTTTTGTCGAAAAAAAAATAACTAAAAGTTAAAAAATGCTGGAGTATTCTCCACATTTCAATTTTCAGAAACGCAGAAAATCGTTAAAAAAGCTATTAAATTTTTATTTTTCGAATATTTCACTGAAAATAAAATGAATTTTGAAGTTTGCGTGACAAATATGACTAAATTTCGAGTTGAACCTCTTGAAGGATTTTATCGTTCTAAAAAACTGAGATCTTCCAGCTTTCGTCTTTTTTTTTTTGCATTCTTTAAGCTTTCTTTTTTTTCCTTCTTTTTTCCCACCTTCCTTCCTTTCTGCCTTCATATCTACCATCCTTTCTTTCTCATTTTATTCTTTTATTTTCCCACATTCCTCTTTGTTCTTTCCTTTCCTCGTTACTCCCTTCTTTTTTCCTTAGTTTTTTCATCCTTCCTTTTCACTCTTTTCTTTACTTTCCTTCCTTCCTTTCTTTCTTCTTTTAGGCTTTCTTTCCTTCGTTAATCTCTTTTTTCTTTCTGTCTTTTCTTCCTTGCTTCTTTTCATACAGCTGTATTTCCGTTTTCTTTCCCTACTGCTTTACGTCCGTCCTTTCTTTCTCCCCCTCCCTCCTTCCTTTATTCGTATATTGCTTTCTTCCTGCCTTTCTTACGTCCCCAATTTGTTATTGGTTCCTTCCTTCCATCGTTTCTCCATTCATTCTTCTTTCTTTCTTTCTTTCTTTCTTTCTTTCTTTCTTTCTTCGTTCTTTATTTTATATCTTGCTGCCATATTTTTGTATCTTGCTTTTCCTTCGTTTATCCCTTCTTCCTTATTTTCTGTCTTCCTCCCTTTATTCCTTTCTTCGTTCGTTCGTTCCTTCCTTCAATCGCTAACACCCCCAACTTATAGACAATATTAGTGAGTCTTTTTTCTTCTTACCTATTGCCTGTATACTCCAAGCCTCTTAGAATTAAACTTAAATTGTGATTGTTATTGAATATAACTTTAAGGAAACCAGAATTGATAGATAACTGTAAAAATTAAGAACTACTTTTAATGTAAAAAGAATCCTTGACATGTGTATCATTTCTAAAGTTTTTTTTTAGGAATGAACCTGGAACAAGAGCAGAATTAAAAGATGACCATCTTGCAACAAAACTGATTTGAGCTGGGCAGATTTATTTTATTATATACCAAAACTAGTTTAGTTATTTAGTATCAAAATCAGTATATTTTATTTAAATTTTCATCTGTCATCCGCACTTTCTCGTTTCATTCTTCTTAGGATGGTCTCATTCGTTGACGCCGCTCGAGTTCCTCTCGATACGTTCTACTTTGAAATTGTATTCTCGCTGAAGTCTATATACACCTGCTTGCAATTTGTGCTATTCAATATTCTTTTTTATTGCAGTTTAGGCGTTACTATGGTTTTCTTTAGTTTGCGTATTTTTAATCTGAGGCAGCATACACCTGAGATGTAGTCGCTCTCGCAATCTACACTTGGATATGTTTTACAATACAAAACCCGGCCTAATATTGATAGGTATGTAACTGATGTGACTCCTTTACATTTAAGCTCACAAAGACTGAAATAGGTACAGCTATTAATCAAAAGGATTTAATCCAAATGAAATTGGTAAACCGCCTTCTTAATGATGCGTATGGGAAAATGATTCTAATGCATTTACATCTGGGAAAGTTGTCACTAGGCCAGTATGTTGAATTTGTTCAACAACAAAATTAATTGGAAAATTTAATAGGAAAAAAACTTACTGGTCTCGTAGAAGAAATGAATACATTCAAGATAAAGAAAAAAAAATAAAAAGATATAATAACGAGTACTTATCGAAAAAAAAATGTCCGGCATATATAAAAAGATGATAAAATTGTTTCAAAATGAATTATTTTAAAGGTATGTGTAAATTCAAAAAGAAAAAATGTTGAGCAAGATCAACAAAATGAAGTAGGGACGTCATTTCATTAAAAAAAAATATGAAAAAGGATTATTATAAACTCGAACCAGTAATGTTTTATTGGACATTCAATTAAATACGGCAAGTGACATGAATTTGATACCCAGAAATTTCTGGAAGAAATGAGGAAAACCAAGTTTAAAGAAAAGTCATGTCTAATTTAATCAATTTGACGGATAAAAAATGTTCGGCTATTTTAAAGCCAGCGTGAAAGTAAAAAATAAGTTTGATGTATTACCAATTATCCTGGCAAACTGAAAATAATAGGAAATGATGTATTGAACATAAATTCGACAAAATTAGTGAACAATGTAAATATGGTAATAGGATATCATCGCATGCAAACTAAAATTGCAGTACAATTGCGATAAAGAAATGTATAGTGAGTCTGAAAGTAATGAAGGCGAAAGTGTCATGTCAAGACAAGACAAACTAGACAGTAAAATTGCGAGCAATATAGATTCTAAAGATGAACAAGAACAATCACTGGAGAAACATTCCTATGAAAAAAGAAAAAAAAAAGGTCAAGATATTCCATATCTAGACAATCTCTTAGGGAGAAGGAAGAAGCTAGTGAGGAGACAAAAGGTCCCAAAAGAAGCACCAAGGAAAATAAGGGGATAAAATCTCTTCAGTATAGGGAGATGAGGTGATTCGTTTACATATGAAGCCGCAAAAACGACAAATAGCAACGGCTATTACCCCTGAGGGAGTTGAGTGCATACTACTTCCTGCAGGTCAGTAACACCCCACTGCATTGCATAATCCGAATAACATGGCTAAGGAAAGCGTCACATAACCAAAGCCGACTTGAGACAATTTTAAGCATTAGATGATAAAACAATTTTATATGCTGCGAAATATTTTTACTTTTACTTATTTGTTTATAATTACTGTTATATAGGAAAAAAGTGTCGATTACAACCATTTATCGGCATCCACTGAATGACAGAACGGGGTTTTGGAGAAATAGCAAAGACGCAAAGCTTATTAAGAGCTGCAAGGGACAGGAAGATGTGGATGACCATGATCGCCTACAACCTGAACCGACAACGCCACACAAAAGAAGATATAACAATTTACTTGATTTGGGAATACCTAAATAGTCTATAAACATTTACTTATTTATTTCAGAAATAGGTAAATATTGTCGTTTATATTTGAGTCTATAAACATTTATTTGGCTCAGGAAAATTAAATAATGATCTTATGTAACTGAATTTATAAGCATTTAATTATTGTATAGATATATCATAATTTTAATATAAAATTCTATATTTATTGTTCGGGTAGGTGAATATTTATTGTTTATATTTGAGACCACAGGCCTTTATTTGGTTTTTGAAGACATAAATATTTGGCCTTTATATTTCTCTCTATTTAAGCATTTATGGGTTAGTCGGTAAGTAAATATTAGTCGTTTAAAAGCGAAACGTTGCTTGGTAGGTGGCAGCTTTTAATTAGGGCTTAACTCCATTGGAGAAGACGCAGTCGAATTATTCTAGATTCCTCAAGACCGGGTAATTAGCCGACTAGTGGGGATCTAACAAATAGCATTGCTTCTGCTTCATTTTCTATGTATTTAATTTTACGATGTATCTGTGAGAGATATACTTCAAATCGGAGCACCTAAGTCTGTGTCTCAGGACGAACGACATATATAATAAAATCTTTCTCGACTGATAAAAGCAGGTATCATGTCTGGTTTACGTGTGTCGTCACTCTTTTTTTATCGCTCAACACCGTTTGACAATGAGAAGTGTGATAAAGATGAGTTGTGTAAGGTGAATGTCGATAAATAGCTGTAATCATTGCAGTGGTACCAGAATCGGTCAGATCTTTTCGTTCGCTATTCGGTTCTATGTGATTTACGTCAGAAAAAAAAATCAGACGCTTGAATCAAATTTAATGTCCCTCAAGAAACCTTGTTCTAAGAAGAGTAGATCTTTCTATGTGCTGGGTTCAACCTAAGAGACAGTAAATTAGTTTTACTGGGTGTCACTTGAAGAAGGAAAAAAAAAACCTTCACATCGGCTGAAACCCAAAGACACTAAGTCGACTGTCATCACTCGAAGGTTGTCTCTTCTGTGTACCAGTATAAAGAAGGCCGAGAACACAGATAAACTTAGAGTCATCTACAATGTTTTTTTTGTTTTTTTTTCTCGTGGGAGAAGACAATTGAGGGTGTAAGTATTTTCTTCTCGAACTAGGATCACATTAGTGATTTGACAGTCTATACTACCAAGAAAATCTAATTGTAGAAGACGTTTAAAGAAGGTAAGAATGTTTAGTGATTTTTTACAAGTATCACAGGTTGGTTTAGGAAAATATAACAACACCGAAGAACATGAAAATGGCTAATAAATCGTCCGAAGTGTTGGGACTATAATCATTGAGGACTTTCTAAACTCTTTTAGTTCCATAAAAGAGAAATTGTAAGAACATTAGGAAAACAGAATAAAAACCTCATATATATATATATATATATATATATATATATATATATATATATATATATATATATATATATATATATTTTCGTTCGATTCTGTTTCGTCCATTTAGCACTATTGCCCTACAGCTTAAACAATACGTAAGAGTGGGCTTCCATGTCTCAGGTTGCACCGAACCAAGTTGAAGAAGAAATCTTAATTCAAAGACATGAAGAGGGCCGTTTCAATATTTTGTTTCACGCTGTGCACCATTTCTATGTTATCAGTTCTTTTAAAAATGCGTGACTTGACCAATATAATCAATTTGTGTGGGTTGCCTAGTGATTCAAGTCTAAACTGATTTATTGTCCACATACATCGACACTGACGAGAGAGAGTTCATGATATATACCTATATATATATATATATATATATATATATATATATATATATATATATATATATATATATATATATATATATATATATATATATATATATATATATATATATATATATAGGGAGAAATGCATAGCGGCTCCGATTGAGGAATCGGAGAGTCGAGTTCGAATTCCAGTCAAATCCATTCGTGCTAATACCCTTCGGAAAACTATGAATCCTCTTCCTCCAGCTATGGGATAAATAGCAGGACAGACTGGGTTCTATAGCGTTGGATGGCCACTGGTCGAGGAGAAGGAGAACTCTGATTCAAAAGCTGTGGAGGGTCGTTTGGCGACCTTGTGGCACGTAATGCACCAGGACTCTGTATTCGACCCTGTGTTTTGCACGAAAACCTCACCACTGTAATCAAATCTCATGCTGGTCTTAGGTGTTGGTTACTAGAAACAGATCTGCTTGACCCTCATACGCCGAATTTGAAGGAGAGCCGAATATATATATATATATATATATATATATATATATATATATATATATATATATATATATATTAGGATGGTGCAAAAATAATGTCGTTTTCTCACATATATTACTATGTAAGTAAACGACATTATTTTTGCACCAACCTAATATATAAACAGTATTAACGACATTTACAGGCTTAAATGTCCGAGAAAGACATTTTTATTTATTATAAATAGAGCATTTACTTAAATATTTGTATCTATAAAAAGAACGCATGAACATAAAAAATGTCTTAAAATAATTGTCGGACTTTGTCTATTTCATTTATGCATGACGTCATTTCTTTACATTTGGATACACAACGAGCAGATATGAATGTACGACAAAAGATCATGGAGAATTGTAGTTTAAAAACAGTAAACGTGTCCTTGCTAACCGAACGATCCTCTGTGGCGCAATCGCTTAAGGCACGTCAGGCTATATGACGTTTCCGTTTCCTGTGGGAGGACGAATATTTTCTATGAAAATTTCTCGGTAAATGTTGTTAATACTGTTTATTATAAACAGAGCATTCACTTAAATATTTGTATCTATAAAAAAGAATGTATAAACATAAACATGTCTTATATATATATATATATATATATATATATATATATATATATATATATATATATATATATATAACCGTAAATCTATTTAAAGTTGGTGGGTGAAAAAAAAACTGGATAGCACAATTTCCAAATAAATTGGCATCCGACGAAAAAAGAAAGCATCCGGATCTTCCTAGCCCAAAGAAAAAAATTACACTGAGTAATAAGTTAAAAAGAAGAGTGCTCAATACACTAAGTAGAGCCAAATTAAAATAAATAAATCTTAATGACCCAGTTTCCACCTACCTAGGTTTCACCAGTGTGTGTGTGGGGGGGGGGAAACGGTATACGAATTATTATAAATCAAGAACATTTTTAAGTAACTTTATGAGAGAGGGTAACAAGTTTTCGTCTAACGCCTTTCCTTATTTAGGAGTTTACTGAACTAAAATCACTGAGAATTTTAAGTTAATTTCTTTTCTTATATTAGTTTGGTGCAAAAATAATGACGTAATAATGTCGTTTTTTGACGTTAAAAATGCGTCAAAAAATGACATTATTACGTCATTATTTTGCACCAAACTAATATAAGTTTTGTGTATATAATCTTGTCCATTTCATTTAGTTTTTTTCTTGTTTTGTTATAAATAATCCGAGAGGCTATATTTTATAACCTGTAATAATTGGCACAGGGAATACATAGGAGGAACCACAAAGTATTTAAATAAAACGATTATTTGATAACAAATGGGATCTTTCGCAAAAAAAAAAAAAAATAAAAAAAAATACAAAACGCAAAGAAACTAAATGAAAGTCGGTTAGACTAATTACCCAAAACATATAGTTAAAAAACAAAAAATCCAGCGTCTTTCTTTCGTGCGCATGTATGGGCACACATAAAACCTTTCCACATTTTCATATATATATATATATATATATATATATATATATATATATATATATATATATATATATATATATATATATGGTTACAGTTAAATTCCCAGATCAATTCTGTGGACAAGACAGATTGGTATAAAATGACAATTGGAAAAAAAATCTTAGATTTTGCCGACGCTTTTCGTCTTCCGACTTTTTCAAGGCAAAAATGAAATCAAATGTCTTTGTTGTTATAGTTGCATTAAAAAATTCAAATTTAAAAAGATAGACGCTTCTGTCGTAGCCTTTTTCTGGTTAATGTAAATTTCCTTTATACTAAGAGATTTTTTTCCATGTCGACAATGCAGTTAAATTCACAGATCAATTCTGTGGACAAGACAGATTGGTATAAAATGTCAATTGGATAAAAGAAAAAAAAAATACTCTTAGTATAAAGGAAATTTACATTAAAAAAAGTTCTTCTTTTCCAATTGTCATTTTATACAATATATATATATATATATATATATATATATATATATATATATATATATATATATATATATATATATGTCAAATGAGAAAATCTTACAATTTTTATGGCTTTGATAAAGGTTGATGTGCCGTAGAAAACGAATCAACCAACCCGTTCTCGGTATAATATCCTCTCTTCTAAAGTAAAGTAATTCAATATGAGCAATTTGAATGTAATCCTCGTGGTCCATATTTCCTATTCAACTCGTAAGACACTCCACAATCCGAGTCATGAAATGTCATTCATTAATCAGCAATCCGAATAGTAAAATCTATCAATACACTACATTGGACATTGCGTGTCCGTGAGTAGAAACTTGATAATGACATTTGCAAACTCAAAAGTTTCATCATCAATATTTGAACAAGTACATTTCCTTTTGTTTCCCACTCCTAGACCAGGATGATTCTAAAAGCTATTGAACAAAAAAAAAAAAAAAAAAGAAGAAAAAAAGAAAGAAAAAGAAAACTAAACTATTCTTCAATGAAATCTTTCGTGCGGTTCTCAAAACCTGAATCTTTCGTGTGCACTTGTGTGAACTTTGCGGCGGCCAGAAAATCGCGTGAAAGCGAAGAAACGGTTTGTTGTCCCGAGACAAACCTGCCATGCAGGAAAACGTTTTCCGAGCCGAGCTAATTGGTTGGACGTAATCTTTTCTGTTTTACATTTGCGCCAGGAATATCTATTTAGCATTGTTAACGGGATTCACTTTAGCTTAATATTCGGCTATCACTTCAAACCACGAAGGATTTTCTATCTTCTTCCTATTTTGACATTTAGTCATAAAATTTATCTTTTAAGACAGTAAGAAGATCGGGGATTTGTTTTGAGGAAACGCATGGTGATATGTATTCAAAGCACGCGATTCGTTTCGCCAAAGAACAAGCCGAGAGATCTACCCCGTTCTAAAAGGACACACTATTTCCTTAAAGAGTGTCGATCGATTATAAAGGCTGCAGCCGAATAGGAAGGAAGAAGATATAAAGACAAAGTCAAGTGGAGTTTTACGCATTACATAAATAAATGCAACAATCATATGTTTCATAAGAAGTTACAAAAGGAAATTCTGATGATTTGTTGCCATTATTCAAAGTTTTATGTGAATTAACGTCAGTATTTTCTTCGTTTACCGATTTTAAAAACTTAAAAACAAATAATTGAATATTATAGGACGTTATATACGTCTGAGAAGACGGGAGACTTCACGCTATGGGAGGTTACTTAAATTTGGTGCAGTTGTAGGTAGCGTAGAAGGAATTTGTTTTCGCGATTGCATTTGGAAACCAGCTTTGTTCTCTGACTCAAGCTGAATCCTTAACTCTCCCTGTTTTCTCTTCATGGCAACTTCTACACATAAAACTTTGAATAATGGCAACAAATCATCACAATTTCCTTTTGTAACTTCTTATGAAACATATGATTGTTGCATTTATTTATGTAATGCGTCCTGAGGTGTTTTTTTCCGTTTTAATTTTGGCGGTTTTCGCTCTGCTATGTTTTAGATGTTCAGTCGCTGTAAAAGTGAAAGGGTCTGAGCGGGGAATCTGCGACAGGGGTTCGAATTTCGGTCGAGATTGTTGCTGTAACTCTCACAAACATCTCTTGGAAAAAATAGGGATCCACCGCTTCTCTTTCAAGCTGTGGTTTAATATGAATGCAAACAGGATTCTCTAGGGGTGGTTGGCAACAAGTGTAAGAGCAGGCTATGGTAATCAAGGCAACATAGACGATGGCACAAAATATCATTAAATGGGATCAATAACGTTTCAAGATATAGCAGTAAAAAGAACATAGTTAATATCTTTTAAAACCTATTTTCCTCACGCCAAATAACGAAATCAATAGCCATTGCATTGGTCGTTTATATTTGAATCTATAAGCATTTATTTGGTTCGAGGATAGGTAAATATTGGTCATTTATATTTGAGTTCGAGGATAGGTAAATTGTCATTGTTTATATTAGAGTCTATAAACATTTATTTGGTTCGAGGATATGTAAATTATGGTCGTTTATATTTGAGTCTATAAGCATTTATTCGGTTCGAGGATAGGTAAATATTGGTCATTTATATTTGAGTTCGAGGATAGGTAAATTGTCATTGTTTATATTAGAGTCTATAAACATTTATTTGGTTCGAGGATATGTAAATTATGCTCGTTTATATTTGAGTCTATAAGCATTTATTTGGTTCGAGGATAGGTAAATATTGGTCGTTTATATTTGAGTCCTATAAGCATTTATTCGGCTCGAGGATAGGTAAATTATGGTTGTTTATATTAGAGTCTATAAACATTTATTTGGTTCGAGGATATATAAATTATTGTCGTTTATATATGAGTCTATAAGCATTTATTTGGTTCGAACATAGGTAGATATTGCATTTATATTTGAACTTATAAATATGGAAGATGATCAAACCCTGTAAGACTATCACTCCACTTCACACGTAATGTCAACTTTTATCTATCATACTTATCCTCATAGCTGCAATTTCTTTTTCCTCCTTTTCTCCACTTACAATATCCTTATGTGTTATGTCTTTATTTTTACACTTGGGCCGGATTCTATGGGAACGGGAAAGTGTTTTACAGCTTGTAAGTCTAGGGATCGTCTGTCAAAAGACTTCAATTGCGTTCAAGCCAATCCCTCTAGTGGACACAATAATCATGTAGAAAAGAATAGAGACAAATTCAGTTTCTTGATACGCATTATGAAGAAAGAAGGCATAGAGAATTTGATACTCATAGGGGTCATTTTGAAAGAAATAGGGACAGGTAGGTAACTGTGTAACCCGGGTGGCAATGCTGGAAATGGAAGGGTTACTGAGAAGATAATTGATGAGATATTCAAATCATATGGACCGAGATCGGCAACTATAAATCAAGAAAGACTAAGCATAGAGTAAATAAGCAGAGTAGACTATCGACTCTAGCCTTAGGTGGTACTCTGACTAAGAGAATGAACTCTTTGATGAGTTGCAAATTGTGGAGCAGTAGCAAATTAGTCAAACATGGACTGGGTCTATGGCCATCGTCATACAACAGGCGTCTTTTTTGGCGTGAAGTTATGGTGTGTAATAATCGCTGTCTGATGTCATTAATAATACGTAAAGGTCTCTGTTCACTTGCATCGGTAAGAATAATTGGTCCCACCATTTTTGGAAAAATCTTCCCGTTATTTGACTTGTGGTCACTTCGATTTATATTCGGCGACCTTTTAATACTTGTGCTCGTTCGAAAATCGAATATCTACGCACAAATAGGTTATCGCCTTAACCGGAATTCCGTTTTCAATTTCTTGCAAATATATTAATTTGCAGAATATTTTGCTGAACAAAAAAAGGAAAGCAAAAGAACACATTTTTCCTCTAAATAAATTAGAGACTATATTTGCATTTGCCTGATCTGGATTGATTTCTTCGTTTTATTTTTTACAACGTTTCGACCTACTACATTGTGACTTTCCTCGGGATTCTGCTACGTTTGGCGTTGTTACTGAATTTCGTTCTTAGAAGAGTGTATGCGTTTCCTTTGAGAAAAAAATAACTTTCCCAGACCTTTACATGTATCAAAGGTTACACAAATATTCCTTAAATATTGGATCAACAATATTTCAGAAATATATATATATATATATATATATATATATATATATATATATATATATATATATATATATATATATATATATATATATAATTCAAATAGATTTAAATAAAAACCAAACGTCTGTAGAGAGTTTGTGTGATTGAAATGTAAATTAGTTTCGACTAACTACACAATCACCTGAGAAAAGCCAATTGTTATTGTAGTTGAAATGTAATAAAAAAAAGATGACGTGGAAATCAGCTTGAACAAAGCCAAAAAAAAAAAAAAGTAAAAGTAATCAAACAGCTTGTCTGATAATTCCTATGCATAGTTTTATAATATACGAATTGAATTTACAGTTCTAAAGAATCAAGGAATTAGTTGGAAAAAGGTAACCAACGAGAAATACATAAATATCTGATTGATACCGAATAATATAAACTGTGAATTTAAATTTTATTTCAACAGTCACGTTTCAAAACCTCATTTTTTTAAACTACAAAGGACGGCTCTTAATCGTGGTATTCAAAATTCTTAGATAAAACATTTACCATGAATTTTAGTAGTTTTACAAATAACTCCTGCGATTTTAGAGAGTAAGTAAATAATGTTGTATATAACTAATTTGTTTGGGTTTTTTAAAACCAAATAAGATATTGGAGAACTGCTCTGTCGTATCTTATCAATCTGGATGTCTGGGAGCGCTGGGCAATTTCCAAGACAAGTGGAGACAGAGATATGATTCTACAGGTGGTTTGTGAGAATGCCACTGAACAGATTCTTTGAACTCCATAAGCTGGACGGATTTTAAGAATACCATGAATTGAATATATTGCGAGAAACAGTCTTTCTGTGGATGACAACACACACACACACACACACACACACACACACACACATACATATATATATATATATATATATATATATATAATTATTTATTTAAAAATATGATTCCAACACGCTACATAAGAGTTCTCATGTTTCAAAACAAGAGCCGAAAACTTCAACATAATTATTTGAATTAAATTGAATTAAAGTAAGCTCTGTTCCATCTTCAAGCGAAATTTTTTTGGGAATAACTTATTTCTGAAATTTACGTGTTTTAATAGCATATTCATTATTGAAATCAAAATTTCCATGGTAACGGCTGGAGCGATTGTTTAAATGAAAAGGGGTGTAATGTGTTAATAATTTGTATCAGTATAGAGTTACATTCACAGATGTCAAGTCAGGTTAAAGTTGGGGTGTCTAAATTTAAAACGGAAGACGATTTCGCCTAGTCACCCTTTCAAAAAAAAAAAAAAACTCCATACACGTAAACCAGACTATTCATCAATAAAGAATATGCTATTAAAACACGTAAATTTCAGAAATAAGTTATTCCAAAAAATTTCGCTTGAACATGGAACAGAGCTTAAATTCAATTTAATTCAAATAATTATATTGAAGTTTTCGGCTCTTGTTCTGAAACATGAGACCTCTTATGTAGCGTGTTGGAATCATATTTTTAAATAAATAATTATATTTATGCTCTACTTTTGTATCGAGCACTATTTTTTTTAAAATAATAACTAAAATACTAAAGAACTTTGGATTATTTACCTAACGAGTTCTTTCCTATTTTCTATATATTTTCACACACACACACACACACACACACACACACACACACACACACACACACACATATATATATATATATATATATATATATATATGTAATAAAAAAAGGCTCAAACACTAATATTCCATGGTTATAATTTATTACATTGAAATCGTAATCACAATCCAATTCATCAGACCTACAAATTCAAAAAGAAATCGGAAAATATAACTCCGGGTATAAAAAATAAAATTGACTAAAATTGACGCTGTCCTGGACATTGAGTTCTCCCCAGATTCTTTCCTCTTGGAATTTATATATATATATATATATATATATATATATATATATATATATATATATATATATATATATATATATATATATATATATATATGTGTGTGTGTGTATATATGTATATATATATTTACTCCTAATATTATCTATCTATCTATCTATCTATCTATCTATCTATCTATATATATATATATATTTATATATATATATATATATCTATCTATATATATATATATATATATATATATTATATATATATATATATATATATATATATGTATGTATGTATCTATATTGACCACTAATATTATCTATCTATGCATATATATATATATATATATATATATATATATATATATATATATATATATATATATATATACATATATATATATATATATATATATATATATATATATATATATATATATATATATATATATATATATATATATATATATATATATACAAATATGTCGAACCACGTGAGACCTGGATCCTATTACAGAAATTCATCGTTTGTTTTTTTCGTATAGCCATGGTCGTAAAGGCCGTTGTAAATCATGGTCCTCCACATCTTTCTCTTGACATTTTGTCTTTCTTCTGTTATCTGTTGATTATTCGATGTTTCCATTTATTTTTTTAACGTAGTATGTCATGTTAATGTCAAATACCCCAAACCCGCTTTCCAAATTTTATGTTCCAGAAATTTCAGCTGCCTTACTTTAAACTGATATCAGAAGTCTTTATTTAATTTCTATTCAGCTTAAATCTACTTCGTTGCTTCCATAATCTGCTCCAGGGTATTCTCAGAAGACTTTTATAAACCACAACTCTGTCGCACCAAGTATCTTTATTAAGCGTGAAAGATTATCTAAAATTTACAGATATATAGCAAATTAATTCCTTCACACTTACTTTTGCTTGTAACAAAATAATGATACTGTAATTAATACTTTGCGTGTTTTTAATGTTTCTTACGCTACTGTGATTATAATGAAGAGGGTGTGCCAATTAAATGATAATACAAGACCTACATGTTTATTAAATGTCATTTTATTCAGTCTGCTATTTCGTCAGTTACTCCCAGCCAGTGCGTGTGTATCTCTTCTTGTGTGTGTGCAGTCACCGAGGAACCCTCATCCGAATATTGTCTTTAATTTCTCAGTCCGTGATGTGTGAAAGATTCTCCGACATTCCTGGAACGGTTTATATAAATTCGTATATCACACATCTTCCTCAATCTTGCTAACTGAATATGTAAGGTCGCCTGCTTCCCTATTCGGTGACCACGACTGAATCAACATCAAGCCCTGGGTTGATCCTTCTTTGATTAGCGTCATATCAACCTCTATTCGTTATTTAATGCCGAAATCTAAAAATTTGGTAAGTAATTTTATTTTTTAATTTTTGAGATAATTATAGTTTTAGTTATACAAGTCTTACTAAAAAAAAAAAACTTATAAGCTGGGGGAGAAAACAGACTTGACGTGTTTTACGTGGAATAACTATTTCTACATTATACTACAATATGCAACTTCCGATTTGACTGTTTTGTCATATCAGCCAGATATTTAAATTTATATACAAGCAACCCGTCCCTAATACCTAGTATTTAATCTTTTTTATGGCCGGCAACAGAGATTATATGAATGAAAACAGATGATAAAATTTGTCGACTCGGCAAAACAATTGTAGCTTCCTATCTGTTGCGCGTGTCTTTTCTCTATCATACGCGGTGAGATTTTCGTTTTGATTTCGTTAAAAAGAACTCGTTCCGACATCTTGGAGATTTCTCCTTCATAAATCGTCGCTATGTTTATTCTCAGCGCCATCGGAAATTCAATTTTCGGCCGTTTGAAATCCGTTTATTTCCTATTTTGCTCTGCAAATGACCAGGCAGAAGCGGGCGCCAAGCATGCTCGATCAGCAAAGTTGCATTTTCTCTCTCACCCTCTCTCTCTCTCTCTCTCTCTCTCATTTCTCTTCCACCTCGCCGTCTTCCGGCCAACCAAAGCCACACTCTCCCATTTTCGATAGAATCTGCGCACCATCTCACTAAATCGCATTTCACATCGTTTGGGTGATTAATGTAACGTTGAAAATTGTATGCGGTTGGTTGCATAAGGGCCGGCGGAGGCGAAATCAATTTATTTCACAATTCATTTACATCCGCTTCCTGTTCAGATAAATACAGTTTACTTTGTCTGTTGCGCTAATATGAATTTAAACGCCAACCTTTGCGGAATTCTGGTCGATGTGGCTCTACGCTGATTAGCTGTTCTCTTGTAAAAGCGGCCTTCAATGCAGGGTGAATTGAAGAACTCGGTAGAGAGGGGTTCAATAAAGGCTGCCTTTGTGACCGGGAAAGGCCGGCGCTGGGCTTTTACTAGTGTCGCTCGCTAATCACTTCCATATTAAGTATCTCATTAATCAATAAGGTGGCCTGTCCACTAGAAATTGTTTTTGCCTTACTTCAGCCATCATAATTCCCGTCCCGTGTACGTAGAATATTGTAAAATAAAGGTTTGTTATTTGCAACACTGATGAAGGGTAACATTACAATGATTTTATATCCTCTTTATTTTTTTATATCTTTGCTTGAAACCATAGTTATAACTTAGGTCTTGTTTGTTTAGAGGTTTGAAGTTAAATATAGGAACAGTTTACGCTTGCTGGGCGCATAAATGTTGTGGTTAAATGTGAGCTTTGGTTTCTCAAAAAAATATTGTTGTAAAAGACTTTAATTTAAAAAAAAAGTTTTTTTCTTTCTTTAAATATGAAATGTTTTTAAGGAAAAAAATATTGCATTTTTTAAGTAGGTCCAAATTCAAAGGATTTTACTTGCAGTAGGAGAGTAGAGACTGAAACAAAACAAAATTCAAAACGGAAAGATGTAGAAGCTTTTTTAGTACAGAAATTAGTTTAATGAAATTTCATTAAAAAATATTTTAAAATAAAATACAGTTTTACTGAACTACCATAAAAAACAGATGGCTCCATATTGGTCAGAAAAAAAAGATTTTCTTAGCTCGATCCTGACATTATCTGGAACTACAATACCGGCAGAAGTGAAAAGCGGAACAAAACATGATCTTCAGACGTTTTATCCACAATTCTTCCACGATGCACAAGAGCTTATATATATATATATATATATATATATATATATATATATATATATATATATATATATTTAAGTTATAAGGAACTTGGTAAACCGAATTGGTAAATCCAAAGAGGATGAAATCCTGAGAGCTCAATGTCAGGCTAGAGCTAATATGTAATGAAAAACAAACCACTTTAAGGTACCATTACGATAATTTATTTAGCCTAAATCCTTTTAAAAATCCTTTAAAAATGATTTAGGTGAAATAAATTATCGTAATGGTACCTTAAAGTGGTTTGTTTTTCATTACATTATATATATATATATATATATATATATATATATATATATATATATATATATATATATATATATATATATACATGGTATATGAAAAATACTTTTACAAAGATTGGTGGCGGGTTCCTCACGCCAAAACAAGGACAAAGTTATATATTAACATCTACATCGTGTGCGAATATTAGAAAGGATCGGCCAGTCGATGATCCGACGGGTGCATGCGTGTGTAAAAGCGGGCGGAGGAATCTGTGTCCAATGATGTACTTTTGAACATATGTTTATATGGACATTGTTTTCCTTCCTTAGTGATAAAAACCCGTCCCTAAAGTTCACATGGACTTTTGTCCTTGTTTCGGTGTGTGAACTGATCCCCAAAATTTGTAAAAATTATTTTTGATACCGTCTCTCTCTCTCTCTCTCTCTCTCTCTCTCTCTCTATATATATATATATATATATATATATATATATATATATATATATATATATATCAGGATATCATCCTTCTTGGGTCTACCCATACGGATTACCTAGTTTTGCATAAACTATATATATATATATATATATATATATATATATATATATATATATATATAACACAAAAGGCTCAAACACTAATATTCCATTTCTTACATTGGAATCGTAATCACGACCCAATTCATCAGACCTACAAATTAAAAAATACAGCGAAAACTATAACTCAAATATACTCAATAAATTAATTTTAACAGACAGAAGTTTTAAAGAGAGGGGTTAAAATTTTAATCCCTACCTTCACCTTTAGGCTTTCCTGTTCTTTCTTCTGTTACGCCCTCTCTCTCTAGAGCTTTCAAACATTTTCCTCTCACACCTGTTTCCCACTCCCACAGACTCTCACTAAAATTTTATTTTTTATACCCAGAGTTATATTTTCCGATTTCTTTTTGAATTTGTATGTTCGAAGGAACAAGTCGTTGTTGACTACTGTATCCGAATAGGACAATCAAGCAGGTAACCGTAATGGAATGGTCCTCGTTGTAGTGGTAGGCAATAGGCGTAGGCAATAGGCGAAGTCAATAGGAGAAGTCAATAGGCGTAGTCCCTGTACCTACACATCAGTTTGTATTTATGGCTGACACCAGCCAATCATATTACTGTGAGAGTTAACCTAGGTGTATGTCTATTCATTACATTATATATTAGGTTGGTGCAAAAATAATGACGGTTTTTGGCGTATTTTTTAACGTCAAAAACCGTAATTATTTTTGCACCAACCTAATATATATAGTGACCACTAACATTATCAATACATACATACATATATATATATATATATATATATATGCATTAACCACTGATATTATCAATATATATATATATATATATATATATATATATATATATATATATATATATATATATATTGAACAATAAAAAATATTAAAGATTAATAATATTAAAAAAATAAAAAAAATAAAATCTCCAGACCCACTGGCTTGTATATTAATATCCTTTCGTTTTTATTATTATTTCATTTAGATTCCTCAACTAGTTTCAGCCAACATGGCCATCATCAAGAGAAAAATAATGTTCTGCTTGCTGGTTACAGTGAACTACAGAAATGAATGTCTTGATGGAAAAAAATTAACTTTTGTCTGTAGTGTTCATTTGTTTGTTTAATTTTTTTAACGCGAATTTTGGTCAGTCTTCGTGTTTGTCAAACAGTACCTTGTAAGTTGTTATTTGAGGTAAGAGCTGGATGGATTCATCCTACTCTTCTCTCTCTCTCTCTTTCCATATATATATATATATATATATATATATATATATATATATATATATATATATATATATATATGTATGTATGTATTGGAAGTGGCCACCGAAATGTTTCCGCCACAAACACTAACAGTGAACGAGAGTTCTTTTGATGTCGATCCAAATGCAAATGACTATCATTGAATAGTATAAACCGCTATTCGATACACGTAGTGACCCTCTCAGGATAAAAATGGATACGTACATAACTCTACTGTGGCATAAAAGTCAGGCTAAAGGCCGTCGTTCAGCTGAAATTAAACGATTTTCGATGATCCGTTTTGACATTTCGGGGGCCTGATTTCTGGTGTAGACCTCACACGGTCTCACATATATACTCTTTTGATGACTCGTGAATGGCAAGTGTTAATTTTTTTTATTATGTTTAAGCCATTGCAATGGTGACAGGGGTAGGATTTTTCTGACCCTGCAAGAATAGAATTGTTCTTTACTCACAGAACGTAAACTATAGAGAGCAGCTACTCTATTCCGTACAAAGAAACAGTAATGCTAAGACATAGCTTCCAAAGTTCGAAACATTCTATGTTTCGACAGAAAATACTGGAGAATTTGTGCTTGATAATACCGAACCAATCAATACCACCAATGTCGAACCAATCCATAATACAGAAATAAAAAAAAAAAAATCCAAAAATCAAAAGTTGTCTCCATCTCTCCTTCATCCGTTCTCCGCCATGACTGTCACTACAACGTAACACTTTTCTAACATCACTTAACTACAATGAGGGGAATGATACTGAAATCTATCGATTTTTTTTCTATAAATACCGTGCCGTTGCTGGGTCATATTCGAGGATGACATGTTATGCAAAGATTCTATGAGTAAAATCTTTGGCATTGGTTCAGACCATTCGACAACAATGTGCTTTTTCAGGCAATTCGATGTTGCAATTGATTTCACTATAAAATGGATTCATAACGAAAGCATGTGTCTTGACTAGTTGCGTCACACCCAAAAGAATACTTATTCATTCAGTATCTTTCTTTCGACATCTGGTAATGCATGTGTATCAATATCTATCTATCTATCTATCTATCTATCTATCTATCTATCTATCAAGAATCAGAGTGAGTTTCCCAAAAAGAGGCTAATAAGACGACTGTTAGATGGGTCGGTCGGTTCTATCTATCTATCCATCTATCTATCTATCTATCTATCTATCTGTCTGTCTGCTATTCTGTTTCTATCTACCTATCTATCTAAATATTTTATTTTCAATGCGACTTTTAATGTAAAAATACCCACCTTCTTACCACCAGCAATGGTTTAATTAGTAGAACTTGTATCAGTAAATAATGATTATCTCCACACTAAAATTTTTACAATCTAAAAATTTTCTAAATATAATCGGCAAGAGGTTGATAAGCCGTGGAAAAACCAGTCTACCAATCCCCCAAATAGTTAATAGCTTCGTATAAATAATTTATTTTCAATGCTGCATTAATCTTCTAAAATGGCTAGATCCTTTGAGATTCGAAAGTGAGTTGTCATATACAGAGTTTTTATTAACTTACTATGGCAGAATTTGATAAAGGCGCGCATGGGCGGTTGCGTCGGTGGATATTGGTACGCCATGGCATTTCCTGAAATTAAATTGCATTTTTTGATACGAGCAAAGTCCAGCACCAGAATTTGGCATTAACGATGAGCAGCTGCTGACCGACATGACCCTTCGACCTTTCACATTTCGTTTCCCATATGAAAAATGGAGATATGCATTAGCGGATTGATAATGCTGCCTTTTAGTCGCACCGAGGTCAGTTCCTCTGATTCAATTATTTCCAATTAGGAAGAAGCTGGTCGCTTCTGCGTTAACCTTTTGTTTTTTGATGGTTCTCCTTTCGAGAGGAAAATAGTTCTCCCCAAAAAAATGGTGGCCTGTTGGTGGTGCGAAATTTTCCTCCACTTATTCTGAAATAACATAAGAAAATAGAAATTACGTTTAAAATACGTTTACAGTTTTATTTTTATTTTGTCTTCCATATTTTTTAAATTTCATTTTAGTTAATTTGCATCGGAATTCACACATTTTTTTTTACTTTTCTAAAAAAATATGAGGCCTCTCCGCAATTTTCTTTCTGAATGAATTCAAAAAACTCAATATATATATATATATATATATATATATATATATATATATATATATATATATATATAAACAGATCGAGATAGAGATACATAGATAGATAGATAGAGAGAGAGAGAGAGAGAGAAATTATTACTTAAATATAAATATCAATATTTGATGTTGTTACCCAGACTTCGAAGTTTACTGGAATTATCCATTCTTCAAGGGGTGTATTGTTTAAATGTCTAAACATTGATATTTTCTTTTAAGTAATAGTTTTTCTGTATATAATATTAGGTTGGTGCAAAAATAATGACGTAATAATGTCGTTTTTTGACGTTAAAAATACGCCAAAAAACGACATTATTACGTCATTATTTTTGCACCAACCTAATATTATCAATGATCTATTTTTAATATTATTTTAATATCGAGGACTATACGAAAATATTTGCGTTACTTTTGAACTATTATATTATTAAATCTCATATATATATATATATATATATATATATATATATATATATATATATATATATATATATATATATAGTAATGAATGTTTGAGCGTTTTTAAAATAAAAAAAATTGAAAACCTAACAATACTTTTACTTTCATTTATGCAAAATGAAATGCTTACGTTTGTCTTTATAAATTTACTCACGCGACAGCTAAGAAAAGTTTTCCTTTTTTGATAGTGTCCTTTTTCCGGGTATATTTTCATTTATATCTGAAATGTATCACGCGCATCCCACACGCATATGCAGTACTGTTTCGCTGTATTTCAACTCCTCAGTGCGACTAAACAACGATCGAAATCCAACCGATTTGGTGTCAGTCAGAGCTTCTACCACTGGGCCATCTTCACTCGACAGAATGCGTCAGCTAAATTTACCGTATTGTTTTTATAAATGTAAACAAACGCCAAGCAGCCATAGTGCTCCATTCATTTTACTGAAGAGATTCGCATTTACGCAGGTGACCGTTGGCTGGTGACTATGGCTGCTTGGCGTTTGTTTACAAATATGGCTGCTTGGCGTTTGTTTACATATATATATATATATATATATATATATATATATATATATATATATATATATATATATATATATATATAATAACATTCCAGACTTTGGATGTAGGTTGTGTTGTACTAATGTACAAGTTATTAATCCTAACTGGAAGTATCATTTCAAATACACAGTTTTACATTTCTCACGCAAATATCGCTATTGAGAAATTACTTAGTGCCGCATCCACATTTACATAACAGACACGCGTGTCTCTCTCGAAATGCATAATTCTAATACATAGCTATATATTTAAAATAAAGTTATAAACTTGAAGTATTCTGTTATGAAAATACTTCAAGTTGGGAAGTCTCGGGGTGTTTTGAATCTAATGATTAGTAATATTTTTCCCTCTTTTTTGTCTGGGGCGAAACAGTAATAATTATGTAGTTTTAGAAATGACAATCAACCTCATCCATTGAGCAGAACCGTGTTCAAGATATGTAAAACTAGCAAAAAATAAAATAAATTCATCTTCAGTGATTTTTTGTTAGCGGGCGCTACTTTTAACGAGCAATGCTAAATTACGCTTTCCGTTATTTATTAAATTATCTAGACAAATGTCTTCCAATTATATCAATTCATTTTCATATTATTTAAACCTGGCTCATTAAAACTTTTACTGCCAATTTTGGGGAAATATGACTTCTTTCAAAAATATTCATTTACTAAAAGCAGGTTTAACTAATCAAGAGCATATGAAGTGATATATAAGTGGCGAAGGTCGGAGAGTGTTCCAGAAGTTTTAAGACGTTTTTAGGAGAAGCTATCATAACAGTCGTAGATCATTTTAATTTTATTTTGTCATTTCTATGCATCTAATAAGCTGATCTGAAAAGTTTTGTTTTTTCAGAGTGAAGGGGACGGCTGTAACAGCTGTATGGACACACGCTACTAAACACCGCTTGTCACAGCTAACTACTCTGAAGAATTCAGTCGGGACATGAATACATTTCGGAAGCTTGCTATGCAGTAGTTTTGTGTTAACAGAGATTGGCGTAAAAACTGTTCTATCTTTGCAGTCCAGAGCTTGCTCCTTACGACATTTGGTTGTTTCCTAAGTTGAAGAACACTAGAGGCAGTCGTTGTGAAGCCATTGAGAAAATGAAGGAGACTGTGACAAGGGTCATGGGAACCATTCACTTTGGATGGTTTCTTTGAAGCTTTCACAAACTGGCCGGAGAGCTGCTACAAGTTCATTGTATTAGGTTGGTGCAAAAATAATGACGTAATAATGTCGTTTTTTGGCGTATTTTTAACGTCAAAAAACGACATTATTACGTCATTATTTTTGCACCAACCTAATAGTGGATCTTACTTTGGAGGAGATTAGAGATTTGTACTTTATTGCCATTAATAATTGTCTATCCTGAACGTCTCTTGCCTCGTTGAATCCACTTCATATGTTCCAGACATGAACTAGCCTCAATTCAATAAAAAAAAAAAAAAAAAAAAACGAAAGAAAAAAGATACTTCTTGGTTACTTACCATGAGAGAATTTGATTCTTCTGAGAATTCTACTATTTCAGCCTTTTTGCAGATATACTTAGCCCCCGTAATTAACTATTCATTACGTAGAAAATTCAATATGCAACCGGTGTCCCGAGCTTGTACTTTACAAAATCTTTGTTGAAGGGCAAACCAGCAGTAACCCGTCTCTGATCTAATTTAACATCAGATAAAACGCAAATGGAATTACCACAACAACGCATAACCTACATAGCGAACTTGTATAAATAGATGAGAAAACAGGGTTTAGGAGAGATATTAAAAATAGACAGAATTTATTATGATCTAAAAGCATAAGAAAATAGGGATAGCCATGTGATGTAATGAATATTCATACACCTGGGTTCCCCTTCACAGTAATATGATTGGCTGGTGTCAGCCATAAATACAGACTGATATGGAGGTACATGGACTACGCCTATTGTTTTCGCCTATTGCCCAGGCATATTGCCTAGGCCTATTGCCTACCACTACGAGGATCAGTCCATTACGGTTACCTGATAGATTGTCCTACAAGATTACAGTAGGCAACAACCACTTTACTACTTCGAACAAATATACCTCTTTCCGGGACATATCACCATGGTTGCCAACGACCTGAGGGTACACGGCAGGTAGAGAAAAGAAATTGACACCTATGTAGGGGTCCTATAGTCAAACCTACGTTAGCATTTATCGTCATGTCTGTACTCATCTACTTGGTCTTGAATAATAAAGAAACGCTAAAGTAGATCTTATCAAAAAAGAAAAAAAAGTCCAGTAAGAATCCCAAAGGCAGCAGCATAAAAATTAGTAAATTAAAGGTAATGTTTCATATTTAGGTTTCTCAGAAAATACGGAAAACCAGTGGCGAGCAAGCCAATTGCGTAGGACCAGTTTGTGTAGCAAAAACATAAAACAAACTCAGATTCGCTTATTCAAATCGTCGCAAATCCACACTTCCCGTGATCTACTGTCTACACCTGCCCCTTTGTTCACTGTGATTGACTTTATACGCGTTCGAAAAGACAGGTACGCTAATCTGTACGCAGTCAATCCGAGTTAATCTACCAATCCTATAGTTCTCATAACGACCATTTGTAAGTGACTTGCTATTTTACCTGCATGTTAAATTTAACTTAGCTTAATAAAAAAGAAACATAATTGATGGCTGCTTACTCTAATGAAAACTCGGAGTCTTGTTCGGTTTACTGTTCCTTTATTGAACGTAACTGAAGAATCTTGTTGTTTTGGCTAATATGGCGTGACTTATACAAATCATAAGACAAAGGGAGGTAATCGGGTTGTCTTACCACACTTAACATATTAGCTATGCACATAGAAAGAAGTACATAAGAATTTTTTTAATCACGTTTCGGCCGTTGTACGCTGCCGAACTCCTTCAGGTGGTTAGAATGTCGAACTGAACCCTTTATTTCGCTCACTGAGGTAGACTGTTCTAGTTCCACGTGCCATGTCTAATGGGTGTCAGTTATCTCCTGTTACTTCCCCTCTCTAAGTTCTCCACCGCCTTAACCAGGTATTCGCTTTGGGTTCTGTCATTAGATCTAAGCAACGCCTTTATCCACTGGGCCATGTGTCCTTGAGGAAATAAAGGATTCAGTGCAACATTCCAACCATACCCAGGACGCGGATGTAGTTTATTATCATACCGAGGATGCGGATGTAGTTTAACGTCATACTCAGGACGAGATCTGGATTTGGGGTGCTGTTGGACGTAGTTTATCGTCTTAACCAGGACGCGGATGTAGTTTATCGTCATACCGAGGATGCGGATATAGTCTGGGTATTAACTATTTGCCCATAGCTGGGACCCTAACAGGTGCTACCAAATCAGAGGCCTTGCTCTTGGATGTAGTTTATCGTCATACCCATTCTGTTGGTCATTACTACTTGATTCTCAGTGGGTGCCTGATATCTACGAGCATACCAAGCAATTGACAATGTCACTAACACGCAAGTGGTTACTGAGTGTGACAGAATATGAACATAACATTATTAAGGGATGAGGACACTAAAAGAAAAAAACAATTAAGAAGACAGAAATTTGCTATTTAATTTAAATTATTAAAGATCAAACTAGACAGGAAAGCAAGAAGCCTGAAGAGAGATCCACAAACGAGAAGTGCGAGAAAAGAAACTCTGTAAAATGACGAAACCTTGCCACTAATCTAGCAATGAGCTAAAATTCATAGTGTCTAGTTAATATAGAGGAGAGAACAGAACAATTATCATGAAAGTTATAGAAAATAACGCTAAATAAAGAGACGGAAAAGGCACATTACGTTATTGAAGCCGAGATGCTAGGTCAAGACCAGTAACATTGCAGATACTTCTTTAGATTTTATCGAGGATCTCTCAAATTATAGCAGGAGCACCGTATGTGGCAGCAATATTCTAAACGTGAACTATAGTGAAGAAAACGGTGACTTACCTCGTCAAATCAAGCGACATCGCTTCGCACGTATCTTACGACGAAAAATGTGGCGGAAAAGAACATCACTTACCAAAAATAAGGTCACGTATTCCGCATGACATGGTGAAGAGGGAATATTTAAATTAAAAAACAAGACCGTCGTAGGAATCACTATAAAGTATTTTGATATGCAAAAATTGAGCGTCCTCTCCCAGCTGTCGACGAATGGAAAAATGCTCGGTCGATAAAAGTAGTTAGTGTTCACGAATCGGGGTGGAAATTCGGGTATTTTGGTTACCGCCTTTGTTGGTGAGTGAATTATATTTCTGACAATTGCGTGCATTGTGAGATATACTGCGAATTGAGTTTTCGGCATTTCTTTCTATCCCCGATGTTCGAGTCTGAACTTAGTGATTTATTCTCTGCGTTGTGGAAGTAATCTGCGACAAATATTACCTTTTCAATCCCAGCTCGCTTACATGAACTAATAGAAGCCTTGTGAATATGTAAGATTCGGGAAAGAAAAATCGTCTAGCCAGACACAGAACAGCAGACCTTGCAGTTGATTCGATTTAATTATTACAATTCATGTTAGCTGAAAACGTTAACCCAGGAAGACGCAGCGAGTGTCTCTCCTGGAGGCTAGTATTAGCCATGCTGATGGAAGGCTGAAATGGTTCCTCTCAGACAATTATGATGTGACACTATTTAGAGTTTGGCTAACTAATTAAGCATGGAAATTAAAAGCGAGAAATACTTAAGGCGAGAAGAAGCTATCACGAAAGACATACTGAGCGATGTTATTTTTTAACAAAAAGAAACATGGGTAAAGATTTTATTTTCATTTGCGAAGAAAAGTATTTTTTTTCGCAGAAGATAGAAAATTCGTAAGATCTCGGATCTTTCAACATTAATTTATGCCATGGCGTGGCGAGGAAGGGCAGAGTGCGGGTAGAAGATAGCAATCTGCCCATGGCAATAATGAAAATTTCAATTTGGTTAAGAGGCTTGCAGAGCAGAATGCTAGAAGATAATCGAAAATTGGGTCAAGTATGCGACCGAGAGAGAATTAGGTGAGACCACCCCAAAGAAAAAGGAAGGAAGAAGAGAAAAAGAAAAAAGAATAAGCCCTTAACTATCTTTCGGAGATATCATTTGGTTTTGAAAGGAGAACCACCTGTGTTATGTCCAGAACTTGCCATGATAAAAGTTTGTCACCTGGACAGACTTTTGGCGACAGAATGCGATGATGTTGAGGAAGACAAAGAGATTCAGTTGACCACCCAGATAAGAACTTGGCGAAAATTCCGTTGATGAATCCCAGATGACATCAAGTTAAGATAGAGATTTAATGTCCACAGTACGATTCGTGGGGGTTCTAGTCGATGGAAAAGAAAGAAAAGAAAAAGGAAGATATTTTTTTTTTGAGCGATAATTGTAAAATGAGGCCAGTCTAGTTACATCCGCACTACAGAGCATTCAATGGCTGAATGGTGGCGTTAGCGATAGGCGAATGTAAACATATAAGAAAGTAGGGAAACATGTTGACGCTTTATGAGGGGATTGGTGTGAGATACTAATATGAAAAAGGAAGAATTTAGGAGGACAATTCCCTTAAGAATCCCGCTAAAACAGAAAGTAATTGACTTCCAAAAATAGGAAGTGATAAATTTTCCTGTCCGAAAACAAAGAAAATCCTTATTGCGGATTTGGAGTTATCGAGGAACCCAAACCACGACAGGCCGCCACCCGGTTTTGGTCGGCGTCCGTATAAACGAACGTCCCCAGAGCAGACACAGTTGGACAGACACAGTTGGAACAATCACAACACAGTTGGTGACAGTTTGAGTGACAGAATTAAGTTGCAGTTGAGCTGTGAGCTCGCAGACCAGCCTCGCAGCTGACTGAAAGATCCCACGCATTCCGACTTAGACTTCTAACCAAAAACAATTTATTTTTGAATAACGACTTAGACTCACACCACCAAAACAAGTTTTACGAATATCGCCTGAAGATACCAAAAATCAGTTTATTGAAAAACAACTTAAGATATTAAGACTCGCCTAACAAACGCAAAGTGTCACGAATCCATAGAAGCGGGTTGGGAGAAAGACACAGTCCTGTACTGATGCCGAATCTAACCAGACTATCAGCCAAGGGTTAGATCGTTACAGGATAGCACGGGAGCAGGACCAGGGTGACGTCACAATGACAATTCAAACTAACCCTAATAAATTTCCAAGTAGAGACCTGCTGAGTAGGACTATTAGTAAGGTAGGAGTTAAATCTTCTCTCTGTGCTTTATATCGAAGAACTTAGGCTTGATAAATAACCAGAGTCAATCTCTGTGGTGTCGGGATATGAAGCTTGTCTTGAAAAGCGTTATTGTTTTAGCAAATGAGATCTTCTATGTACCCGCCGTATATTTGGTCACGTGCCAAACCAGGATCTTGATAACTACTATATAATTATGAATTATATTTTTTTAAGTAAATCACGCCAAGCAAGGCGGGAGTGCCACTTGCACGCAGGGGATTACAGAGAGTGAGTGTAAGAGTTTGGTTTGGTTTGGTTTACTGCATATCAACCTCAATAGGTTATTTAATGCCGACAAAAGTTTTATTCCTTGTAATGTTTTTTTTTCCCAAAATTGGTTTCTTCAAAAATATATCGTTGATAATGTTTTTTTTTTCAAAGAAGTATAGCAGGTAATACTTTTTTACAAAGTATTTCTGGTATTAAAGCCTATTTTTCACTTTCATAGTGTTTTGACCCCAATTTGTGGGTTAGCTGTTTACCCGTAGCGGGGAGCCTAAAAGGTGCTACCACTCCTGGTCAAAGTGAACTTCGGAACACCAGCAAATAAGAGTTAGTTCCACGCCCCTCAAAACCTCCTTATCAGAGGCCTTGCTGATGGACGTAGTTTAACGTCTTACCCAGGACACGGATGTAGTTTAACGTCTTACCCAGGACGCGGATATAGTTTAACGTCTTAGCCAGGACGCGGATGTAATGTAAGTTTAACGTCTTACCCAGGACGCACCTTCCGATCAGAGGCCTTGCTGCCGGACGTAGTTTATCGTCTTACCCAGGACGCGGATGTTGTTTATCGTAAGAGTAAGGAGGAGTGTTTGGAAAAAGGATGAAGAGGACAGAGGTCACAGTCAAATCATGAAAAGATGTTGAGTGACATTATGTTTGGATATTTGAAGATTATAGCTATCAGGAAAGCAACTGATAGGGAGTTATACTGACAGGAAGTGCGAGAAGAAGCTTTTGGAGTGGAAGAGATGGCTACATTTAGCCGTTTCGACAGTGAAAGGGTCGGACCGATATGCCAACCTGGTAGCATGCTTAAATTCATGCAGTTGGTGAACAAGTGAAGGTAGATCGTCGGAGCAATTGTGATGAAAATACTTGTATAAAAGACTGCGGGAAGCTACAGATAGTGACTGTAAGACCGACGATGCCAGATTAGGAGCAATCACGTTGCATATCCGTCTCTGGATTTTGTCGAGGACTTCGTGACGAACAGCGGGAGCGCCAGACATCCGAGGTTAGCGTTGCGAGTCTGAGATCCAGGTTCGAATCTCACCATGCTCGATGTGTCAAGGTGATAATGATAGCCTGGGGAGATGACCGTGCGGTACCTTTGGGTAATGAAACTATTCGGAAGCCGTTGACGTTTATACCCGTACGATATCACAACACATCTTAACTTGAAGCTTTGCGGCTTGTTCCGCTGCTGACGGCGTCCCATTATAAGCTCTCTGCCAGAAACTGTAACTACGGTCTCCTTAGCACAGTTACAGTAAAAAATAAAACCCAAAAAAAACCCTACGAAATAAAGAAGAATATGCCTGTGTTGGTGTCTGCAACTGGGATTAATCAGTCATCCAAGTAGGCAAGAACTATAATACTAATTAAGTAAAATAAAAGATAATGTGGGGAGAAGAGGAGGATTTGTACCTTACTCAAGGGTACACTATTTACATTATTCGGACTATTGTCCTCATCTTTGTTGCCATATTTATCACAACGTTTCGGCCTTTTTACACTCCAGCATTCTTCAGGTGGTTGGAATGTCGAAGTGAACCCTTTATTTCGTTCGCTAGGGTAGACTGTTCCACGTGCCATGTCTAATGGATATCAGTTATCATTTATCACCTGTTAATTCTCCTCTCCAAGTTCTCCATCGTCTTAACTCGCAGTTTTTGGTTCCTGTCACTGGATCTAACGCCTTTATCCACACTTACAGCGGCCGAAACGTTGTGATAAATATGGTCACAAAGACGAGGACAATAGTTCGAATAATGTAAATAGTGTACATAATACCTCATCTCAGAAATATAGACAGATACTAAAAGGCCGAAACGTTGTAATAAATATGGCGACAAAGATGAGGACAATAATCCGAATAATGTAAATAATGTACATAATATCTTATCTCAGAAATATTGACAGATACTGAAAGGCCGAAACGTTATAATATGGCGACAAGGATGAGGACAATAGTCCGAATAATGTAAATAATGTACATAATACCTCATTTCAGAAATATAAACAGATACTGAAAAGCCGAAACGTTGTAATAAATATGGCGACAAAGATGGGGACAATAATCCGAATAATGTAAATAGTGTACAAAATACCTCATCTCAGAAACGTAGACAGTATCCCAAAAATATTAGCTTGTAAGTGAATGCAATGGATTTGACTGTAATTCGAACTCAGCTCTCCGATTCCTCAAACCGACCCGCTATCCATTCGTAATAATTATAATAATTATTTGAGGGAATAGAATAAATAATCAACATTGTTGTTGTTGTGAGGATTATGACAATGAAGAGGAAAAGCCTGTCTATTATTTTCAGTCTCCTTTCTTTTTTGCACGTTTTGATGAGAACTGTTACTGTCTGAGTATTGTTGAAATATTTTTTCAACGTCTCGTCCGAAGTAATTTTGTTTCACTTAAGGTAGTAAATTGATTCAGACATTTTTAATAGGCGCCTTGCCATACATTTTGTTTATAAAGCATTCTCCGTTCGACGTTAACCTATTATCTCGATATATATTTATCTGAAAAGCCAGATCTTAGAGAGGATTTAGGAATATTTTCAAATTGGCTGATTGCGATTCGATTTAAAATGCATACATCGCAGAGGAATTTTCGGAATTAGCACTTTCATTGCTATGGTGGTTTCCTACGCACAGCTCAGATGTGGTACAAGGCCTAAAGTACAGGGCACTCGGTGAGGATCAAACTCGCTACTCAGTCGTATTTGATCTAGTGAGACAAGCTTGCTGATCATTACACAACATCAAAGTGTCCAGATAATTTTCTTAGCGAAGCTTAGATGTGGCACAAGGCCGAAAGTATAGAGCATCCGATGAGGATCGAACCTACTATTTAGTGGTAATTGATCTTGTGATACAAGCTTGCTGATCATTAAACAACGTCGAAGTGCCCAGATAATATTCTTAACGAAGCTTAGATGTGGCATAAAGCTGAAAGTATAGGGCACCCGATGACGATCGATCTCACTATTCAGTTGTAATTGTTCTAGGTGACAAGCTTGTTAACCATTACACAACGCTGAAGTGCCTCAAACCTTTTATTTATAAGTTTCGATGTCTCCTGAACGTCTTTTATTATGTTATTAACTCCTTCGGAACATGGTTAGTGAATCGTATTAAATGCTACTGATAATTATGTTCGCCTTTGAGGCACTTTGAAGAATATTTTTCTCCTATATATCGTGTCCCTTCAGGTCATAAACGATTATGACTATCCACAACTTCCTAGACCCTTGTGACCCTTAGCAGTTTTTCTCCCTTTGCCAAACCCATCGTTCTTCGTACCGCCATCCATTCACACAACCTCGTAGGTTGCCAACGCCTCACCCCTATCCTTCTTGCCCTTGTTATGCCCTGTCATTGGGTGAGTGGTTGAGTATTTAGATCCTTCGCTTTCCAACCTTGAGACTCGGGTTCGAATCTCGTCAATTAATCAGGATGGTGACTTCTTGATGTTATCGGTGGGATGTTATTAAACGTGCGGCACCTTTGGAAAGTGCCTGGAAACTATACCACAGGAAGATCAAAGCCTTGTAAGTAAAATTGGGTAGACGGAACTATTTGGGAACCATCGATGGTTGAGCTTGCACGAAGTCACAATTCATCGTGACTGAAGTGTTTAAGCGTATTGGACTTTTTCAGACTGTTGATCACGCCTGCTAATGATGTCTTTACCAGAAACTAAGTTCTGCTTAGTTTAGTTGCATTATAAACACAGGTAGGCTGTGTAGGTGTTGAACAAACAGAAATTTGCTTGAAGCTGCGTCAGCAACAGAGATTGGACAGCGGCCTTAGTAAGCAGACATATTCGGATACAAAAGACTAGCTTTTATATGCCCGATGAGGGTTACATTTTCCAAGCCAGTATGTGCCCAAGAATCTTCAGATGTCTTTTTCTGATTTTGATTATGTGTTATTTCCTTAAGATTTTCTTTAAAACTCTATCGTTGCTTACACGCTTTAGCTGAAGAATTCTCAGCATCCTTCTGTAAAACCACATTTCTGTTGATTTCTATTTTCTCTTCATATGTCGGGAGATTGTGCAACACCTATTGTTCCGTAAGAGGATTGATGTCGCATAGGAATTCAACGCATTTTCCTGTTTCTTTATACTTTGTTTAGCTTTTGTAATGTATCTTTGCTAATCTATGTGTGTTCGAAATTCGTCTTGGTACTCTCCATTGTCTGTTAAAACACTTCCCTGATATTTAAACTTGAGTACTTGTTTAATATAAATATGATTAAAGACAAGACAATATTATAATTTTCTTTTTATGTAAAAATACACAAAATGCTCAAGAGCCACTCAAGGTAGAAGGTTATTATTAAAATGTTTAGGGAGAGTGTGGGGTGTGATATGAATGTGAGATCAGGCTGTAGGAAGTGAAGATTGTGAGGATAAGGAAAATAGATTACTATTGACACTTCACTCTTGAAGTGGTCAAGATTGTTGTGTTCTGGAAAGAAGTAACGCAGGAGCTTGTTCCGAAAAATGTTGGAGAAATCTGTTTGACTGGAAAGTTTTCTTTACATTTAGGATAAGGGGGAAATGAGGTGATTTGATTCCGTGGAAGTACCACAGCGTGAACTAGCTGTTAAAATTAACGAATGAAACTCTTCAGGACATTTAAAAGAGGTCGTTCCTTTTGATGACTACACGGTTCTCGTTACGATTGGAATTAAGGAATTTAATGGTCACCTCAGAATTCATTTTTCCGATCATAACATATATTTCTACAGGGCGCAGCAGAAATACCTTCTAAATAGACCTCCCAGAAATATCACTCACAAAATGGTAAGATATTAGCTAGATGGAAAATACCATTGGTAATGAGTCTTGTGGGAGATATTTCTGGGAGGCATATGTGTGTATATTCCTACTGCATCCTAAATGAATGAAATAGCTTTATTTTTTTAATATAACATCTGATAAATAGTTGGATGTTTTAAATTATACTGGTCCGTTTAGAGACACACACACACACATATATATATATATATATATATATATATATATATATATATATATATATATATATATATATATATTAATAATCTTATAAATATAAGCAGCTATACACGTCCGGCAAAAACCTTAGGTGTTGTAGCTTGCAAATAAACAAACCAATACCCAAGGGGAAAAAAGGGGAAAAAAAAGAAAGAACTAAGAACATGTACTTCCGGTGAAAATAATCGTCCAGAATCTAAGTTCAGAGTCCCAAAAAATATAGTACCTCTTTAGCCAGTTTACCTTGACAATGCGCGTAGGTGAAACTTAGGTAGGTTTGTCTGGTTCTTTTTATATATATATATATATATATATATATATATATATATATATATATATATATATATATCCAAGTATAGGATCATCGTATACGGAATAAATTCCAATTACCAACAAATACTATTCTTAAAAGAGTGCTCAATATAATTATTTATTCGAAAATTAACCCTTTATTCTACTTTCAACACCATCACTTGATAAGACAACAGAAGTGTTGAAACAAAATGGCTATTTTTGTAGTGATTTTATAACATTTTATGCTATAATTTTCGAATAAATGATTAAACATACATGTATATATATATATATATATATATATATATATATATATATATATATATATATATATATATCCTGTAAATCCTGTTAATATAACATATTAAAACTGATCCACAAAAGAGAGCACAGTATATTTATTATGGAGCAGAGAGTATGAAAATCACACACAATTGTACCCCATTTTATAGCCATTTAGCAACTCGGGATAAATTCACTAGACCTTCTCAATACTAAAACTTTTTATTAAAAAAATTTTATGAAACGTTTTAGTATTGGAAAGCTCCAGGGAATGTATCCCGAGGAGCGAAATGGCAATAAAAAGGGGGTACAATTAAGTTTCATTTAATGCAATTCATATATATATATATATATATATATATATATATATATATATTTCAATCACCACCTGATCATTGTGTTGTGCAATAAGCTCAGTGTTATTACTGTTGAAAAGAAATGTCTGTTTAATATTAAAACATATTATTATCACCGATATGATACATCGAGCAGTATTTTATTAGCATCAGCACTTAATGTGCAATATTTTATATTCATGTATGTATATCTATCTATCTATCTATCTATCTATCTATCTATCTATATATATATATATATATATATATATATATATATATATAGAAAACCTTGATTAAATCTGGCGTGCTATGACCGTTCAGCCGCAGAGAACTTCTTTCGGTTAACAATGCTCGAATTACTTCTTTCAATATATATATATATATATATATATGTATACAAAAAAATCCACGATATATATATATATATATATATATATATATATATATATAATGAAAAACAGACCACTTTAAGGTACCATTACAATAATTTATTTCACCAAAATCCTTTTAAAGGACTCCTGATCAACAGGTAACACTTCCAACAACGAAATGAAAGGAAAAATGATATTGAAAATTGATGGGTAGTGTAATTTTTGTAATTTAACAGGGGGGGGATGAGGGGGTAGTTAAAGAGACAAGGTAGAGTATAGGGAGGGGTTAATTTCATATCTCTCTTAAGCGTGCTTGACATTGGGGTAGGAGGAGTGACCACACCGTGACCTATTTAGATGGTTAACTTAACGGAAATGATATATAGAAATGGGAGGAGAGTAGGGAGAAAAGAAAAGGAAAAATGGAAAAGAGAGAGGAGACAGAAGACAGTAATACAGATATGAAACAGCCTGTCGCCTCTAAGTGTTGACTTCAATGTTCATTTTACATATATATATATATATATATATATATATATATATATATATATATATATATATTCATCCGGAGAGAATGTTTTAATATCGTTTAATAGAAGTGATATTAAAAAAATGATAGAAGCGTGATTCAATATGAGTGTAGTGTAGCAGTTATTGACTCAGAAAGAAGAATCGTCGGACCCAATTCTAATCTCGCCCGAGGTTGTCACGTTTACCGTCGTACAAATATATCTTAACATATTTTTAAAAATTGATGTCATTTTCCATTCTTAATAATTTTCTGAAACAAAAAGAAAATTTATACTTAGAAGCAAAACGTGGCAACTGAAATTTCTGAGGTACGTAATGAGGAAAGAGGGCTTCGCGAATTCGACACTCGCAGGAGAAATCAAAACGTACAGGAAGTAGCCGGCAATCTATTTCAGGAACTTCGTTTAAGAATGGCAAAACAGAGTAGGAGGGTTTATGAAAAGATTATCATTACCAACAGCTACAAAGTATAAGAAGCTGTCGAGTGCCATGTTCGGCTACGTTTTGACCGGTCTTGGCACATCGAAGGATGTGATGTAGAATTTTACTTTGAACAATTTAAAAATAAACGATGGGAAATATTAAACTACGAATGGCATGCATTTTTATATATATATATATATATATATATATATATATATATATATATATATATATATATATATATTCCGAAACACGCATGCGTATTCAGTAAATGCGTAGGCTGTAAAATGGCGATTTATAAAATAGCGGAGGAAATACGAATTGTTTTGCAAAATCTAAAAGAAATTAAAATATCCAATTTTTTTAGTGCATTATTTCATTTGTTTTTCTTTTTAATTTTGAAAAACCCATTCATGTGGCAAATATAAAATCAAATCCGATTACTCCGGAGGCCACCTGGAGGATGCAAATGATATCTATGATGGGTAGTGACGCAGTACTTCCATGATTATCAAAACATCGATTTTCCGGACTTCGGTTATCCGGCCATGAGAAGAATATCGATATTTACATCTCACTTACATGACAGCTCAGTCAGCAGGTTTAATTTTCAACCAGAGACTCGTCTTGTTATATTTCAGGAAATTTTTCTACCTTTTTGTTCTGTACCCCTTCAGGACGTAGGTGATCATGGCTCTCCATTTCCTCCTGTTTCTTGTAACCCTCAAAAAGCTTTGATTTTTTCTTATTTCTCCCAGACCTTACACTTGCTAAAGACCGTTAAATATTTCACGCGTTGCTTTCCGTTGTCCCTCTTTCCCTCTATACGACTTGTGAGTATTAGATTTTCCAAGCCCTCCTTTCTCATTACTTGTACCAGAAATTTCAGCTGCTTCTTCCTGATATTAAGTATGAGTTTCTTTTTCGTTTGAATTCTCTCCAAGACCTCATCGTTGCTCACATATTCAGCCATGGTATCCTTAAAGTACATTTTGAAATTAAGACTGACATGAACTCGAAGGACAAAACAAAAAAATATACAGAGCTAACTGTTAACGAGAAATAGGTTTTTTGACATGTTGCAGAAGAAAAGCTTTCGAAAAGCTTAGAATAGGGCAAGATGTAATATAACGCAATCCACAGTTATGTTGAAAAACGAAGAGAGTTTGAAGAATTCTGAAGAAAACAAAGCGGGAGTTCGGAATATATAAATCTGAATAATGTTTAAAATCCATGAAAAGAAGAATGTTCGACCAGATTTTAATCCCACATTATACTCATAGGTTTTCTTTCAACCAGTCTCATCTTCTTACAAATACATCAACTTTAATTAAGCTTTGGGCGATATCGGCAAATAAACGGTGTGCCATCCGAAAAAAAAATACGCATTTATTTCTTAAAATATATCATTTTAAAACATTTCATCCCCAACCAAGACGATAATGCCACTAGAACTAAGGGGTTACTAGGAGTGAAAGAGAGTGAGGAGACTTTAGAGGAGAAAGGATTAATAAGAAACGATAAGTTTGCTCGGTTCACGCCCCTTGCCGGGCTTTGGAGCAGGATAGGATGTTCATCCTTTGTTTACTGTTTAGGATTAGCTTTCTGGATTATTCTAAAGTCTACTTTAACTCTGTACTTCTAACGTTTTCACCTAAACTCTGAAATTTTATATAATATTAACTTACTTTTTCCTCCTCAATAGGAATGGATATCGTTTCGGTCTTTTCAGAAGGAGTATAAGTTTATCCCTTGTTTCCGGTTTAGGGTAGGGTTTCCGGTTCTTTCTCATGTCTTTTTTCCCCTCTTCCACTTCCAGAAGCCCCCGCACTGTCTAGTGGCGTTATCGCCTTGCTTCTGGTGAATTGATTAATAATAATAATAATAATAATAATAATAATAATAATAATAATAAAAGAACTAAGAAAAATATATGGCACTGCATTTAAAATTTTGAAGATTATAGACAGCATGAAAACAAGAAATTTGACGTGAATTTCACAGGCGAGGAAAGAACCTATTAGAACTATGAACTAATAGAATATAAAAGTGCATTTAGGAAGTTCAACAGTAAAACGGTGAGACCTACCTGCCAATCTAGTAACACGCTCCAATTCATGCAGTCGAGACACCAAGGAGGAAAGCTCATTAGAACAATTGCCATGAAAATATTTCTAGAAGAGATGGGGAAGCCACGTCATCTTGCTGATAAAGTCGACATGCCTAGTCAGGATCGATTACATTACAGATCTTTCTTTGGATTTTGTCAAGCATCACGAGATATATTAGGTTGGTGCAAAAATATTGTCGTTTTTTGACGTATTTTTTAACGTCAAAAAACGACAATATTTTTGCACCAACCTAATATAATAGAAGCACCAGACCAGATATGGCAACAGTATTCAATGCACGGTCGAATGGTAGATTTATAAGTGTGCAGGACATAATGGTAGATTTATAAATATACATGGCATGACAGAGTGAAGCGACTTTCCATGATAAAAACTAAAGAAATCGTTTAGAAATGTTATTTCCTTCAGAAGTGGGCTATTATCCTCTTTTTCGATAACTAGAAATTTTGTAACACGTTGACAACTGTTCAAATCCTCACAGTATTTAATATTGTTGAAGTTATCGCTAACATTTTTGCCCTGATTTCAAAGTCTACGTTGCGTTCAATTTCGCAAACCAATCGAGGAAATTTGAATAACCTGATTTTTTTGGAAAAATACTTTGATAAAAACCATACATTGCCGGTTTAATAATTTCTTTATTCTTAGGATTTCTTACTCTTGAGCATGCAACATAAAACTAGACATGCGTAAATATTACTTTCTGAAGCCAAATTCTAACATTTTGAAGCATTTGGCTTTGTAATTTGTTTAAATTTCTCGCAAAGGCAGGGCGAAATGGAAACTGGATTTTCGTATATAAAAGAAAAAAATCAACTTAAAGCAGAAACATATTTTTGGATAGTAAAAAAATTTTTTGAGATGATAATGATTTTTTGATAAAGTCTCACTTGTTACCCTGGGAGGAGAAGAGGGGGATTAATATCTTTCTCAAGCGAACTTGCACGAAAGTGAATATAACGAACCCGACTATGATTCGAACTCAGCTCTCCGATTTTTCATTCCGAGCCTTTATCATTTACACCGCCCGCACATGCGAGGTTAGGTCACCAAGCATTCCTGAACGGTCACCCATCTAGGCACTGGAATAGTTCAACGTTGTTTAACGCCGGTGATCGAACAAGAACCGGTCTTTAAAGTGGTATGGCCGTAAGCCCCAAAAAAGAAAAAAAAAAAGCTACAAATTCCAGATGTCTGTCTAAAGTAAAAAAAATCAGAACAAAATAAACATACTTATTTCATTGCTGCAACCGAATCGAGTAGGTATACACATATTATCTGTATGTTTGCCATTTAGGTTGAACGTTACGTGGGGGTGCTTGTTTGGTCCGATCTTACTTATGTCCGTGTGCTTAAACTTCATTATAGTTCTTTCTGGTTTTACCCTCAAGCCATGAGCGATTCATAATTCCCCATTGTGTAGCAATGCAAAGATAGCTAACGTTGTTAGCGACGCCGAATACAAAACCAGCGAATTAGTGGAGAGACAAACCTATTCTCTACACCCACAAACACACAGGCTCACACCCCGCCAGACAGGCCTCTCCCACCGTGAGAATAACGAGCAATTCGGTGGGACTTGCTATTATAAAGTACCATTTATCAATATTGCTGCCACAGACTCTATGACAAGAAGCAACCAACAAAGAATATTATAAAGTTAATTTGATCAGGCTCGAAGAACGAGATTACTAAGGTATCTTTTTCAAAAGATACATACATCTTTAATTATGTAAAACTATACGCAGAGGAGGAGGAGGCACGATGGAGTTGGGGATAGTGGTTCGGATTGAGGATTCGGAGAGCCGAGTTCGAATTCTAGTCGGAACGATTGCATTCACTTACGTGCTCTTGGGAATACTCTCTTCTTCTCCACCCCCAGCTATGGGTAAAGAGCAGCATAGATCAGGTTCTATCGACTTGGATGACTCGAGAAAGAAATGGCAACATACTGCGAGAAAGAATCTGCCTCATCAGTCATGTATGGAAAGATAAATTATCGCCTAAGCGTGTGTCACGCATGGTGCATTACTGACTGATAGGTAGATAGATATATTTCCAGGATCAGAATGTAGATACTGCAAAGTATACTTAAATAATAACAGGATCATTAGCTTCTAAGTGCAAGGTGCGTTGGGTAAATTGTTGCCATTTTATATCTTTAAATTTCCCGCTTGCGCGTTTTTCTTTTTTGTTTTTTATTATTTTGTCGTCTGCCCCATGACGAAATTCACTCCACCAGAAATTTGGAAATTCATGCTCTACTGCATGAACATTTCAGATTGTTTGGGTGACAATCTGAGGATAATGTATAAGATTCACAACGAGTTGGATGAATCTAATGGTGATTACGAAGCTATTTGGAGTGATCACTAGTGATGGCAACATTATGTCTCGATTCATCAGGGACTCAGACTCAACATCAAGTGCCTTGAGGGGGTAGTGCTCTCCAGATAGCTGTTGGAAACAGGAACATCTTGATTATGTCATTATTTTCTCTCCGAGTTGCGTTTGATATACATTTAAGTTGTTGCTGCTGCTGATATTCTTCGAGTGTTGCCGTTTCTTTTATTTGGCACGGTTCTTTGTGATTCTGCGACATCAATCCAAAATTACCAAAGAGGAATGATCTTCACAAAGAACCACAGACTTCACTCACTCAAAGTCCTTTTTAACTGTTGATCTTAGAAAGCGTTTGTATACAGAGGATAGGTTAGATATTTTTGAACTGATTTCGCCCCATGAAAGGCATCTATAACAGGCTTAATTTGCCGTGACTTTAAGAACAGGACATAAGTTTTTAGGTTAAAGATTTGATTTTGTAGCAATTTGTTGGGTGAAACCCAACCCATTCTTTTCAATTTCTTTTTTTGGAACTAAAGAATGAAACACATCTGAACATTTGCCATGACAATAGATATAAGCTGTTGGCATTTTTAAAAGTATAAGACGCATCTTTTTTTTTAAAGTATAAGACGCATCTTCAACCATTTTAAAAATCCACTTCAAATTATAATAAGCTTAATAAATATGTCCCTTCGCTCCTTCCATATATGTGCAGTAGTTCCTCTTCTGAAAAGGAAAGACAACTTACATCACCACCATGTATTCTTCATCAGTTACCTGAAGAGAGGGAACAAATGTACTTTTTTTAGAATATCTCAGACTCTATTTGCAACGTTTCGGACGTTGTACGCTCCGGCCTTCTTCAGGTGGTTGGAATGTCGAACTGAACCCTTTATTTCGCTCACTGGCGTAGACTGTTCTAGTTCCACGTGCCATATTTAATGGATGTCAGTAGCCAGTTATCTCCTGTTAATTTCCCTCTGCAATAACCGGGTATTGAACTCTTTGGGTCCTCTATCTAACCAACAACTATATCCACTGTGCCATGTGTTGTTGAGGACATCTGTTTATGAAGTTCTGGGTATTATAAACCTAAAGTCTCAGTAACCATTTTTACCAGTGCTCATATTGCAATTTTTGCAGTTTTTCCATGTTTTAACCAGGACTGATATTGAAACCTTTGTTGTTATTATTGCTTTTCTCTGGCATATCTTATTACTGGTTTCCATATTGTATTCATTTCTATGCTTGGTCGGCTCAGGAGATTTTTGTGTCCTGGCGTATGAGCTGATTCCTTAAGTTTACGAATTTTCCAATGGTGTTCCTTGTCTATGATCTCAAGCTGATCCCACAGAGGGCGGTGATCTCTCGTCTTTCTCCATGTAAATAATATATTAAACTGTAGGTAGAACTCAAATAAACAGGTTCTTCTAGTCGCTAATGGATAGGAAACTTTTTACAATGAATGATTGTAGATGAAGATGTGTCCCTTGATATGAAACAAAGATTCTCAGCAGCATCACTGGGAATTTTATAATATTTTTACAATTTTTTAAAAATATTTATCTGAATTCATTTACAGTCTTGTTCTGACCCTAATTACAAAAGTGAAGTAAAGAAAAAGACTTTAAATGAATTCAGCTAGATAAAAAAAAAAAAAATAAATAAAACTCTAAAAATCCCAGCACTCTACTGACGTGCTCATGTCTAGTCCTAACAACATAACAAATTTAGTCCGATGAAGAACTGAAGGACGAAACGCGTCACAAGTTAACTTTTACAAAGTTTTTATATATATATATATATATATATATATATATATATATATATATATATATATATATATATAGAGAGAGAGAGAGAGAGAGAGAGAGAGAGAGAGAGGCACAGCGGAGTAATGGATAGCGGCTTGGATTGAGGAATCGGAGAGCCAAGTTTGAATCCCAGTCGAATCCATTACATTCACTTACGTGCTAATACCCTTTAGAAAGGTGTGAATCCTCTTCTTCTCCCTCCAGCTATGGGTAAGTAGCAGGACAGACTGGGTTCTATAGTCTTTGATGACAACTGATCTAGGAGAAGGACAAATGCGGAGGGTCGTTTGGGGACCTGTTCCTACACGAAACATTTACCACTATAATCAAATCGCATGTGCTGTTGTCGGTTTCCATGGAACTGATCTGCTTGACCCTCATACGTCGAATCCGGTGGGAAAATTCGAGTATATATATATATATATATATATATATATATATATATATATATATATATATATATATGTGTGTGTGTGTGTGTGTGATACGGCGAAACAGTCTGTCTGTGAATGACTATATATATGCTTCAGTTGAGCTCTCTAGGAAAAGGGTGTTTTAAAAACAGCGGATCCTACAGCTATTAAGAACTATTCTTCAAGTATGAATTGTGTTCTCCAAGCCGCTGGCATATTTCATAGAGAGGAAAACGTTAAAATACGACGATGGCCTAGAGGTAAGATATGTGACTCATGTCAAATCAGTCGTGTTTCGATCTTGGCTTGAAGCAATAGTACGTCTAACCACACCGAGCAGCTGTAATACAGCGAAACAGTCACTTATATATATATATATATATATATATATATATATATATATATATATATATATATATATATATATATATATATATATATATATATATATGAGTTTTCTACATAAGTTAAATATTAACACCCCTAAAATAAAAAAAGATGGAATTTTCCTTAACCCCAACATCTCAAAGTATCAAATTTATCTGGACTCTTGAATTAAGTGAATCAATTTCAAAAAGTTATTCTTAGCATCGCTTTAAAATGAAATGCAAATTTGTATTTTAAATTTAATTTATATGATTGAATTTAAATTGAGGTTTCAGTTTTGAAGAATTTCGGTACTGCGATGATTATATATTAAAAAAAAACAATTATAATATATATATATATATATATATATATATATATATATATATATATATATATATATATATATGTATATATATATATATATATATATATATATAAGTGAACACTGAATTCAACATTTCGAGGCCTCTCAGTGTTGACTTTAATGTTTACTTTTCTATTTACACACGCTGATATTGAGCCCTTTATCCCATAAATATACCACAGCTTAAGCGTATATTTCTTCACACACACACACACACACACATATATATATATATATATATATATATATATATATATATATATATATGTGTGTGTGTGTGTGTGTGTGTGTGTGTGTGTTAAATATTAACGCATTGTTGGGAGTCACTACAAAATGGCTTGAACAAAAATGTCATAATCTTAAAGTATGAACAGGAAGGCCAAGAATATTGCATGATTGGGGAGGACAAAATGAAGACACGGTGCGAATTTTCAAAAAAGAGACGTAGCAAAGGTAAACTTAAATCAGAAAACATTTAAAACTAAAAAAAAACCGGCAAGTCTAAAGATTGTTCTTTTATACCGCTATGAATATATACTCCCTCGATATTTCGTTAAAATACTAAAATAATACTATAACATAGACAATTGAATAAATCCGTATAATAAGCATTTATGAAAATACAATAATTAAGTTTCTGAAATTAGCATAGATTTCTTCACGATGCTTTTTCCATGAATATTTTTCTTTCTTTACAAATCACGTACGTGTTTCTACAGAAGGATGCTGTGAATAACATAAACTGAACATGTGAGCAACGATGAAGTTCTAGAGACAATGGAAAATGAAAAGGGTGATTATGCTTACTATTAGAATAAAAACCGTTGAAAATTCTCGGGTACATAATAAGTAACAAGGGTTTGGAAAATTGTTACTCACAGGACAAATCGGAGGTAAGAGGGCGGGAGGAAAGCAACGCAGGACCCCTACCTGGCAGGCTTCAGCGAATGGATGGCGGACAGGGTTTTGGAAAAATTGAAAAAAGACAAAAATCTATTTAGAGCTACAAATTAAGTGAATCAATTTCAAAAAAGTTATTCTTAGCATCGCTTTAAAATGGAATAGAGAATTTGTATTTTAAATTAGAAAAAATACAAAAACGATAGGAAAATTGTGGAGAGCCACGGTCGACAACGTTCTGAAGGGAAAAGGCATATAGAAAATGTAGCTTAGTTAACATGAATGAAATTCGAGAGTACGTGCACTTGTGTCAATATCGTAAGATTATATCAGGAATAGTCTGCTCTCCCCGCCTCCCTACTTCTAAGAGAAGCATTTATCTGCCAAAAAAACGTAAGGGTCGGTTTTATTATGACACACTATTGTATTGAGATATAGACTGTTTACCTGATTTATTAATGGCCAGCGAGATATAGACCGAAGAGATTGTGGTGCGTGTATCTTAGAGAGAAATAGAGAGAGAGAGAGAGAGAGAGAGAGATACAGAGAGATATACAGAGACAGAGAGAGATGCAGATACAGATACAATGTTAGAAAGTGAGGGGAGGGACAAGAGATAGAAATAGGGATTACCCAGTTATTAAACCCATTATATTGCATTTCCGTAATGTCTGGAAGGACATATGCAATTTCCGTATTTAAATCCTCGACGAACAGAAATCAAAATAGCTAATTGCGTAGAGTTATTGACTAACGCTCAGTTTGCTCGCCTACAAGACCACTGGCGTAAGATATGCATGCTTTACAAATATAAGCCATCCAGGTTAGAACTCTCTACAGCAGTAATGGTCCAAGGACCCCGGCTCGTGGAACAGTTCTTTCGGCCCGCCGTCTAAGGCGTATAAATATTTTGAAAATATTTTCTTCACGGAAAACTCTGGAAAGCAAAGACAGCTCAGTGATAGTTGTGCTGTCAGCCGTTTTTGTCAAACGTTCATTTATTTAACAACAGTTAAATAGATTACTGATTATAAATATAAGAATTACTTTTTTAAATAGAAGTTTAATTTGATAACAGACAGATTAGTCGTCGGAAAACGGTGGTGGGTTGATGGCCAATATATGAATTGTGTACCTGTCTTGGCCGAGGAGACACTGTACTGCTGCCACATCTGGTCTGGAGATAAAATCGGGAGTGTTATTGACCCTGAGCTGGAATCTCGCCTTCAGTCACTTTCCCATCGCCTTAATGCAGCTCTGCCTTTGCTGTAAATACTTACATGGTAATTATTCTGATTAAATTTCCTCCATGATACCTAGACTCTATGAATTTAAGCGCAATACTGGATTGGCGGCAAGGTCTCATTTTTTACAGTTGAATTGGCTAGATGTAAACCGCAAGTTCTATGCTAACAGTTTATTTTTCTCTTGCGTTTCTCGTTTATGGAACTCTCTTTTGTCTTCTTGTTTTCCAGTCAGTTTTGATCTTCAAAAAATTTAAATGCAATGTCAGTCGTTATCTGCTATCTTTTTAATTTATTTTTTTAATGTTCTCTGCCCTCAATAGTGTTTTATCTTATATTCCCTAACGCCCAATAAAGCCTTGCGTCTTATTGGCTTCAGGGCCTTGTTTGGGGTTAAATGATTTAAAGAAATAAAATAAAAATGTAGGATTTCGTTTGAGGAAGAATTATTTTTGTAGTATAAATTATTTGGGTTTTTTAAAGCTATCTTTCTTTTATTGTGATAAAAAAAGTCCTATTACTTGAAAAAATTATCAGTGTGAGATTATAAATTGTAGTTCTTTAAACGAAAAACTGTTTGCTTCTGTTATGCTTTTCTGCTTAATATTTTAAATGTATTTTCGAAAGTAATGTAGATGAAGTGTTCATCAGATGAGTTCCTTACATGGTAGTTTTATAATATTTTATATCTGACGAAACGATAGAATTTATGATTAAGAAGCAGGCTTGAATTCCACTAGGTTATTCTAATGCTGGAATATAGTATACCTTCACAAAGTATCAAGGGAGACAACTCTATTCAGTATGCTAAGGTCATATATGAATTATTTATCGAGATATTTGGATAAAATTTTTAGTTATTAGTAGATATTTATTTTTTTCTTTCTATCCACATTAATTCGAGTCGGCCTCAATAAACTGAGGCTAAGTATGGCCGTAAAAGATTATATAAGTATTTTCCGGGTAATTTAGAGATTTGGTAAATACACATTAAGGGTAATTGTAATATAACATCGATTAACCCGTCAATACTCTTCGTATTATCAGGTATTAATTATTTAAATATGAATAAAAATCATGTATTTATGATAGGTTAAAAAAGCAGTATTTATTATAGGTTTAAAAAGAAACCGGTATGAACAGCCGGTTAAAAGGTTATTTAATGCCGACAACATTTTTAGGATAGATTCGTATGAATAGAGTATGTATTATTTGGTTTAGATTGGTTTGTTTTATTTTGTTTTACGTCATACCAACCTAAATGGGTTATTTAATGCCGACAACATTTTTAGGATAGATTCGTATGAATAGAGTATGTATTATTTGATTTAGATTAGTTTGGTTTATTTTGTTTTACGGCATATCAACCTCAATGGTTTATTTAATGCCGACAACATTTTTAGGATAGATTCGTGTGAATAGAATATGTATTCTTTGGTTTAGATTGGTTTGCTTTTATTTTGTTTAATGGCACATCAACCTCAATGGGTTATTTAATCCCAACAAAAAAAATTATTGTTGTTAATATTTTGTTTTGTCAAAAATGTGTTTCTGGCAATATATTTCCTTCAAAACTGTAAACTGTATTGCTGATAATATTTTTTTCAAAAAAGTATTGCTGGTAATAGTTAACTATTTGCCCATAGCTGGGACCCTAACAGGTGCAACACCCGAGGTCAGGGTGGACCTGGGAACACCAGCGATTAAGAGGTGGTTCCACGCTCCTCAAAACCTCCTGATCAGAGGCCTTGCTGCTGGATGAAGTTTAACGTCTTACCCAGGACGCGGATGTAATTTAACCTCTTACCCAGGACGCCATTATTAAGGAGAGAGAACAATAACAGATGAGTCACCATGTAGACAGTAGATAATGATTTACATTGGATGGAAAGCGTGGAGCCGGAAGATATTTCCACAAGGGAAAATATGAGAGAAGAAACTGTTAGCGTAGAACTTACGGCTGCATCTAGCTCATTTAACTGTAAATTGATGAGACCTTGTCGACAATCGAGCACTGTGCTTAAATTTATAGGCTTTAAGTACCATAAAGGATTGTTCATAAGAGAAATTACCATAAAAGTGTTTATATGAAAGACACATGTAAGCTACACTACGGCGGTGGGAAAGTGATTGAAACCGAGATGCTATGTCAGCACCAATAATACTGCAGATTCTTAATACTACTACCACCACCACTACTACTACTACTACTACTACTACTACTACTACTGATAATAATAATAATAATAATAATAATAATAATAATAATAATAATAATAATGATAATAATAATAATAATTTTGTCAGTGGAAAGTGTCATGATGTCATTTCTAACCTTAGGTCCCTGGGCGGGACAGGAAAAGAAATGTGTAAACGCCAGAAATCAAAGATAATAATAATAATAATAATAATAATAATAATAATAATAATAATAATAATAACAAAGATCAACTTCTGATAAATAAAATGATCCTGCAAAATTGCAGGAGACGACGCAGAAATCTCAGTGCAGCGTGGATTGATTATCGTAAAGCCTTTGATAGTGTTCCACATTCTTGGATCCTTAAGGTTTTGGAAATGTACAAAGTCTCCCCTGTGGTATTAAACTTTCTTAAGCACAGCATGGGGATGTGGAACACAAAACTATACCTTAGGCACACCGGGGGCACTGCTATATCCAACCGTCTGAATATCCGACGTGGAATTTTTCAAGGAGACTCTCTGTCACCCCTTCTGTTTTGTTTATCCTTAACCCCTCTTACACATGAACTGAACAACAGTAGCTATGGTTACAAAATAAATAAGAAAATATTCAATCACCTACTATACATGGATGATCTCAAACTCTTTGCCAAAGACGACAATGAGTTGAAAGGCCTCCTCAATATTGTAAAATACTTTAGTGACGACATAGGTATGGACTTCGGATTAGATAAATGTGCAAAAGTAACATTCAAGAAAGGTAGAATTACAGAAACACCCTCAATAGATTTAGATTTTGTCACAAAGATTAGGGAATTGGAGCATGAAGAAGCTTATAAGTACCTAGGAATTAGCGATGGAGATGGCATACAACACACCCAAATGAAAGAAAAAATAAGAAAAGAGTACTACAGGCGTGTACGTCTGATACTAAATACTGAACTAAACTCAAAAAATAGAATATCAGCTATAAACACATTGGATGTCCCAGTGGTGCATTACAGCTTTAATGTCCTTAACTGGACCATAGCTGAAATTAAGCGAATGGACGCCAAAACAAGAAAGCTTCTCACTTGCTATCGCATGCATCATCTCAAAGCTGATGTTGATCGTCTGTATGTGCCCAGATCCGAAGGAGGCAGAGGATTAGTTCAACTAGAACTGTCCTACAAAACTACAACAATTGGCCTCCAAAAATACTTGGAAACTACAGAAGACTGGATGATGGTATGCGTCAAAGAACATGAAAGTAGTAAGCGTCTTTACTGGAGCTTCAAATGGGCGTAGAGATGCAACTACAGCACAATACACCGGCTGAAACTGCAAAATACTTGAAAAAGACAGCAAAGACGAATGCAACCGACCAGATACAGAAGCGATGGCAAGATAAACCGCTTCATAGCCAATACTCTGCCCGTATCAACCAAGCTGATGTAGACAAAACCCGTACCCATCAGTGGCTACGCAGTGCAGGGTTGAAAGCGGAAACTGAAGGTTTTATCCTTGCTGCGCAGGACCAATGCTTGCTAACTAGGAATTATCAAGCACATATACTAAAATATTGTGTCAGCCCAAAATGCAGATTCTGTGATAAATATCCAGAAACGATTGATCATCTTGTATCAGGTTGCACGATGTTGGCACCCACTGAATATAAAACCCGACATGACAGAGTGGGCCAATATCTGCACTGGAAAATCTGCAACTTCTACGGGAAGGAAACTGAAAGAAACTGGTACCAACACCACCCAGACCCAGTTACGGAGATAGGACCTGTTACAATTCTATGGGACTACACAATTCACACTGACAGAACAATCAAGGCCAACCGACCAGATATTGTTATTAAAGACCACAAACAAAAACGGTGCCTCCTTATTGATATGGCAGTCCCTGCTGACTGCAATGTATCTTTGAAGATATTCAAAAAGCTGTCAAAATACAAGGACCTTGAAATAGAGGTCTCGAAAATGTGGCATATGGGAACATCAACGATCCCTGTTGTAGTTGGAGCCCTAGGACTGGTTGGAAAAGATTGCAGTAGACTAATTGCAGGGATTCCTGGAAGCCCATGCCTCAAGGAGATACAAAAAATTGTTCTGACAAGTACAGCCCACACTTTACGAAGGGCTCTATCTATGTATTTTTTTTTTTTTTTTTTTGTCAGTGAAAAGTGTCATGATGCCATTTCTAACCTTAGGTCCCTGGGTGGGACCCGGAAAGAAATGTGTAAACGCCAGAAAGCAAATAAAATAAAATAATAATAATAATAATAATAATAATAATAATAATAATAATAATAATAATAATAATGAAATTAACACGTTACTGCAAAAGGTTTCCTTAAATATTTTGCTCTTTAAATAATCTATCTTGCTGACTGATGGTAAGTTTAAGGCTGTACTCTAGAACCACCCTAAAACGAAAAAAAGAACGTCATGCACTTATGGGTTAAATAGTTTCAGCACCCTTGCATACTATAAGTTAATTAAAACAGAGAAAGCATGACACTTATTAATTATTAATTTCTGAGGTTAGCCCCAAACATTTGGCCTATATGTAGTTTTATAAAAAGACATTAGTAATTATAGGTTGATAAACATCCCGTATTAAAAATAATCCTACATTAATTTTGGTATTTACATAATATAACCCTGTATTAATAGTGGTTTCTATTCAGAAGTCACATTTTGGGGTTGGTAGGAGTCAATTGGCCAATATTTAATACAACTATCGCAACAAACATTAAATTATTAAAACTTTGAATTAGCTTCTGAAGCAAAAATCATTGGGTAGAGAATATAACAGCTCTTAAACTCATGAAGGACACACCACATTCTATGAGTGACCGGGACAGAATATTATTTATATTCGCTCTGTACTGCCAGCGATTCTCAGTATATGTGTGGAAATAATAATGTTACAGCGTTAGTATTTGAATAAGTGGATAATTATTTGACTTTTTTATCAAATAATTTTTATCACTATTCTTTGATTATGTTATTTTAAATAATTTGTTTTTAATATTCGCTATCCATTTTGGAGGCACGGTGGAGGAATGGACAGCGGCTCCGATTGAGGAAACGGTTAGCCGAGTTCGAATTCCAAGTCGAATCCATTACATACATTTACGTGCGAATACTGTTGGGAAAAGTATGAATCCTCCTTTTCTCCCCTCAGCTATGGGTAAATAGTAGAACAGATGCCATCTTTACTGCGGTCAGTCATGTATCGAAAGATACACGATCGCCTAAGCGTGTATCACGCATGACACATAACTGACTGATTCAATAAGGGACTTCACATTCGATTTATCGGATATTTCGACCAGACGAAGATGTTATATTAAATACAAATAGTTGAAATATTGAAATATATTAAGTTCATATTTTTGTGTGTACTTTAAAAAAATCTTTGGTTTTATTTTAAAACATTTAAAGGTATACCCTTAAAATATTTTGCTACGTGTGCTGGGATATTTTCATTAGCTCACCGGTGCTTAAAAAGATTGAGAAACCATAATCTGTCTGAATCTCACGGAAAGATTTCCTGTTAGAAAGCCAACTTTCCACCCGGAAAGAGTTTCTGGGAATTATTTGCAGAGTGGGATATCCTGATGCATTTTCAGGATTTAAGCTTCTTCGTTCACGGCTAATCGGTGATGAAATCGTTTTTGGTTAGAGAAAGCGTCCGCATGAAGAAGGGTCTCTCGCTATTGTTCTTAGATGTGTTCATGAAATTTCTCAGAAACATTTCAGGAACATCGATGACCAACTTAAATCTTTTTCTTTTGAAGAAATATAATTTGGTGAACACGTTTGTCTTCTACAGTAAACAGCGCGGAATCAGATATTTAAATTATTTGCATCCCATCAGGTGTTTTGGACGACGATGTTGATTGAAAAAAAAATTCCATCTGATTTTACAAGCATTTGAGAGCTCCTTTAGTACCTTAAATAGTTTTTGTTTATCCAATTCCCTCTGGAGAAGAGTACCGCTAAAACCCGAGGTGCTATTAGAAAGGCAAGGGAATAAGCAGGAAACAAGGGATAAACCTCTACTTGTGTCCAAAGGCTTGGGGATACGTGTGAACCGGATGACAGACACACCTGTCTACTCCTATTGAGTTGATTATTGATGTACATTTGAGCATGTTAAAAACATTTATACACTTGAACACGCACACAAACACGCACACTCACACACACAGATATATAGCTTTTTTACCTTGAAGGAAACCCTTTCGGCCAACGCTTTATCGAAAAGTAGACATTGGCGAATGGAACAAAATAATCATATACACACATGCAGAAAGAATGAATGAGGTAGAGAAATGGCAAGAGGATTAAAATAGATTTTGATTGGAAACGAATAGTCGATTAAAAGCAAAATAATGAAAGGTTCCAAAAAAGGTATAAAATAAACTAGAAAAGAATTTACTGAATTTACAAGGAACGAATGATGTGTTCCTTTTGCTTACATAGGCTCGGCTGATGAAATTTAATGTACACAACTGCGATAACTCAAAGATGGCGGATAGAGCGGACTCCAAAATGTGCCATTATAATCGGCAGCACAGTCAGAATTGTCTAATAAATTTTGTCAAATGGACAAGCCGTGAACAGACTGAGTGGTTCTTATTATACGCCTCTGATCACTAGATCGAAAATAAGCAATATATAAAGGGTATTTCATTAAGACGGATCAAAGTCAACAGTAAATAACTCAGTGTTATTTGTTAAAAATATATTTATTTCTCTGTTGGATCATGTTATTTAAGTCATGGCAACGATGTGTGAGAAATAATATCGCCCAAATGGCCGCCAAGGCTTCGGCAGGAACACCTCCACTCGATGGTCAAAATTTTTGATGACGTCTCTGCATAGTTGCTCCTCGATCTCACCAATATGTCTTATTATCTCATCCTGAATTGTTGTTGGCCTGTTGGCATAGACCTTACTTTTGAGATGATCTCGAAAGGGAGAAATCTAAAGGCGTCAAGTCGCACGATCGTGGTGGCCAATTGTTTCGACAGATAATGCAGCCTAGGAATTTTTTCATTCAAATTCTGTTTGAACGTCCATTTTCGTAATAGGATTCGATAACTTTACCACGTTGTTTGATTTGTTATTATTTCCATGGTTGTAAATTCCAAAGACTTAAGTTCTTATATCAGAAAGAAAAAGAAAAAATATATTTAAAGAAAGTGGAATTTGTTAACAACGTAATTCTCTTTCGTTAAGTGGGCGTCTCCAGGTCAGATTCAAAGATATATATTTGTCTGTTTTTTTTTTATTAAAACCGTTAATGCCTGAATGATAAGGAAACGGGCATTAAGTGTTTTAATATTAAAACTCAGAAATAGTTGTCTTTTATTCTAACATGAAGACGCTCAGCTAACGAAGGTTAAACGCGTTGTCACTAAACAGGATTTCCACTTTACCTGATTTCACCACATACAGGTTTGTATGTCCTACTAACATGCTCATACATACACACACACACACACACACACACACACACACACACACACATATATATATATATATATATATATATATATATATATATATATAATATACATATTTAGTTTATGAAAAACTAGGTAATAGGTATGGGTAACCTAAGGAGGATAAAATCCAGAGAGCTCAATGTAAATCCAGAGCAAATAATGTAAATAAAAACTGACCACTTTAAGGTTCCATGTAATAAATTATTTCACCACAGCCCTTTTAAAGGACTGCGATCTTCAGACTTTACTTCCCCCAAAAAATGTAAAGAAAATTTACACATTTTTGACGGGCCGTATTAAACATATGTAAATTAACGAAGTGAGGAAGTGAGGGGGGTAGAGAGAAGACATGAGTGAGTTAGCAGATATTGACACATTTAAACGGTTAACTTAACGGAAGTTATATATTGATATCGAAGGGGTAGAGAAGAAAAAGAGAGAGGGAAGTTAAGAGAGAAGATGTTACTAATTTTCTTTGTAAAAAAATGGCTAGAATCAGACGCTGTTATTTTGCTTTACTTTGAAAGTGTTATTTTGGGGGGTTCATAAAGATTATAATGTTTGATATGAATTTGAATGTCTTTTGACTCTTTACAAATAATTTAATTTGATGTTTGTTAGTGATTTATTTTTTTTTAAATTTTGGGGATTTTCTATGAAATAGTCGATTAGAAAAATATTCATAGAAAGTACATTAAAAGAATAAAATTTTATTTTAAAATATAAGTTTACTTCTAGTAATATTTTTTTTAATCTCTTTAAAAAATGTTATTATTGATTATTAAGTTGACATCTCTATCCATTTGAATTTTGTTCCTGAATTTAACTCATGACTGTTTCTAGATAGGTAATCTCTTTTACTTAAATTTTAGTTAATATGGGGTAATATTTGAAGGTAATATTAAAGATCTTGCTTTGTCATATACTGTATACACACCCATGCAAATATCACATATACAGACGTTCCTTTACATGTTCAATCACTCATACAGGTACCCATGTGCCGAAATACACAGGTAACTTCATGTATTAACATCTACCTAAATATCAAAAATTTTTCCCATTTAAATATTTTATCATCAATAATGATTACTAAATGGTAATATATTTCAATTTAAATTAAATTATCAAATTGGTGAAATAATTTATTACGTGGAACATTAAAGTGGTCTGTTTTTATTTAATATATATATATATATATATCTATCTATCTATCTATATATATATATATATATATATATATATATATATATATATATATATATATATATATATATATATATATATATATATATATATTCTGTTATTACGTTATTTTTATATATACAGTTATTTAAGTAAATGCTCTGTTTATAATAAAGATTATTAACTACATTTACCGGCCTGAATGTGCAGGAAAATTCACAAAATATGGGTACTCTGACAGAAATCGAATCTGCATCCTACATGAAACCATCATATTAACCTGATGTGCTATGCTATTTGGCTACAGAGGATGCGTCTAACTAGTGAAATTAAATTGCTGTTTTTTAAACTACAATTTTCCCATGATTCTCTCAAACGCTCCTATCTATTCGAAGTGTATTCTAACGTAAACAAATGAAATATATTATATTGGTGCAAAAATAATGTCGTTTTCTCGCATAGTAAGATATGTGAGAAAAAGACATTATTTTTGCACCGACCTAATATTATAAACAGAGATTTACTTACATATTTGTATCTATAGAAATAACGCATAAACAGAAAATATATTAAAGTAATTGCCGCAGAGAGTCCATTTCATTATATATGTATATACCCAACTATATAATTAAGTAATTCATCCAGTCTAGAAAACTCAAACCTCGTTCCGTCCTACATTTGGGACACATCAGCAGTGCGCATCCACTACCGAGAATTGAAACCCGGATAGTTAGAGGGACAGAAACCTCAACAGAATGCAGAAAACAGTGGACGGCCGTTTCGCCCTATATATATTTGTGTATGTGATCTATTATTTTTTTCTTTTCAGCTGATAAATTATATATAAACTGTCCGAATGTTCTTTTTATCCGAGCACTTTCGGCTATACATTTAGCCATTTTCAAGGTTGAAATATATTTACTGTTAACATTAAATAGTTTGTTGTATGTATATATTTATATAATATTTATATAATGTTTTCATTTTCAAAACACGGTCAAGATATTGTTTTTTTTTAATAAGGCTTCCATTATTTTTAGCCATTTTAGCATGTAGATGATGCTGTTATATTTGTTTTATCAACAAGTATGTTACGAAGAGGGTCCGGTAGGTCTCCATAAATATTTAAATGAGATCTAATTGAGCTATGATCAGAAAGGTGTATAGTGAGTCTGCGTGTCAAACATGTTGTAATGTGGCCTATATAATTATTTACGAATTTTGATTGATCAAGAATTCAATTCCTTAATGGACACTATGATTGAAAGATCCAAGATGAAAGGCAACTGCTCCATACTTGGAAGATTAACGCAACAGTTTTACCCTAACCCATTATGGTCATCTCAATATTAAGGACAGTGGATCGTCGGTTCACGAATTTAATTCGTCCCTGAAGCCCGTTCGTAAACAGAAAGGTTCGTAAACTGAAACTATTTTTCCAGTAGGAAACAATGTAAAATGGATTAATCCTTCCGAGGTACAAAAATTATTTCTTATTCAAAGTTTAAAAACAGTACTTTGCGGACAAATTTATACTCAAAAGTAATGAAAATCATTAAATCTAAGAAAAAAAAAAATACTAAACAGATAAAATACAAACGAACACTTCATTTCCTGTAAGTAGGAGGGGAAGGAAAGAGATTTTATTGTTTGGAAAAATGGGAAGGAAAGACATGATCGTCTCTTTATTTATAAGAATAGTATATAGATCGTTAATTTTGCCATATGAAACTGCGTAGGAAGAAACAATATCATTTGCATAGAGATACTATCATCAACACCTGTTTTTTTTTCCTCTACCAGTATCATTACTAGCTTTCTTTGGAGCCATGATTGAGGACTATTGAAGAGAAAAAAAGTCAGAGTAACTGGAAAAGGAAAGCACAGCACAACAAACGAGCGTATACAACACGGCGGTCGAAGAAGAAATGATTCCGTTCGGTTTAACTCGGTACTGTTCGGCTCGGTTCGGAAATGTTCGAGATCCGAAATTTTGTTTGATAACCGAGACATTTTCATCTCGAATATTCTGTTCGAAAACCGATTTTTTCTATATGTGAGGATTTCGAGAACTGTGGTTGCTCTCTCTCTCTCTCTCTCTCTCTCTTTCTCTCTCTCTCTCTCTCTCTCTCTCTATATATATATATATATATATATATATATATATATATATATAGAGAGAGAGAGAGAGAGAGAGAGAGAGAAATGCGCGCGTGTGTGTGTGTAGAAAGAGTCAAAATGTTTTGTAATCCCGAGCTCTACTTTTAGTCATGAAAGATAATTTTATTTTTACTTTTTAACTGGATGTATGGGTTGTGTGTAAGTTTTTAGAGATAGGGATGTTTTATTTTCCGAACACTGTTTGTAGTTAACATTATTGAGAGTTGGCTTTTTTTATTATTAAGGTTTCCATTATTTTTTATGTATTTTTACATGTATAAATGAGGGATTGTTGCCTAAATATCGAATTTAATTCGTTCTTGAATCCCGTTCGTAACCAAAAATGTTCGTAAAAAACAAAACAAACCCAATACTAAACAGATAAAATATAGAGGAATACTTCAATTTTGCCGTAATTGTAAGTAGGAGAGTTGATGGCGTAAGTGAAAGGTGAAGGAAAGAGATGTTATTGTTTGGAAAAGGAAAGGAAATACATGATCGTCTCTTTATTTATAAGAATAGATCGTTGCTTTTGCCATATGAAACTGAATAGGAAGATAAAGTGTCATCATAATAGAGACAATGTCATCACCAATTGTTTTTCACTGAAGTTTTCTTTTTTCCTCTACCATTATAATTGCTAGCTTTCTTTGGAGCCATGACTGAGGATTAATGAAGAGAAAAAAAGTCAGAGTACAATAAAATTGGAAAAGAAAAGCACAGCACAACAAACGAGCATATACAACACGGCGGTCGACTAAAAAATGATTCTGTTCGGGTTAACTCGGTTTTGTCCGGCTCAGTTCGGCAATGTTGTTAGAGATCCGAAATTTTGTTTGATAACCGAGTGTGTTTTTATCTCGAATATTCTGTTCGACATGTGAGACATTCGAGAACCGAGGTTGCATTGTATAATAAATAGATATACCTGTTGCGAATGATGACTTTTTGTGCATGCTTTTTTTTTTCAGAATAAAACAGAAATTTAAGATTATGAATGCTGATTTTCAAGGCGGTCATGAACGGGTGCAATACAGTCTTCCTTCCTCAGTTAAGTTCTGTTTAAATTTGTAAAAGAGATTTCTTTTTTCTAACACAGTTTGCGTGAGAACAAACCAAATAATTGCTTTCGCCTAAAGAAACAAATTCTTCATACATAATTTATTTGTTTTCTGAATATATGGAATAATTTTGTGTTCGGGAATTGACAAAAATTCTACCGCTACAAAAAACATCTACATATTCAAACAAGCAAAAAATAGTCCTTGATGATGGCTAATAGTTTAGCTGAAAGATCTCAGCTTCAATCTTCAGTTGGACAAGGTTCAACACATTATGTCGAAAACAACCTCTTGTATGAATGCAAGAAAAATAAAATAAAAACTTAATCGCAGTGCCTTGACAGTTTTCTTTAATGAAACCTGTATAAAAGAGTGATTGCTACCCAAATAAACAATTAGATAGATAGATAGATAGATTTATTTTATGCAAGGAAGGCGATAGAGCCATGAACACTGAAGGTGTTACTAAGAGGGAAACGTTATTGAGAAAAAAAGGATTCAAGGTGAAGCAGGGGGAGAGTTTCACGAGCGAGAAGTACTTATGTTCTTGTCTAGTGCGGAATTTAAACAGTAAAATAATGAGACCTATTTAGCAATCTAGTCCTACGCTTAGATTCGTGATGTCGGGGTACCAAAGAGAAAAACACATTCGAAAAATCACTTTGAAAATATGTCTATAAAAGCCACGGGGAAGAAAAGTTACGCCGGTTGGAAAGACCGAGATGACAGCTTAGGATGGATGATGCTACAGATTTTTTTGATTTTTTCAAGAATACATTTCAGAGGCACCGGTAACTATAACTGGCCACACTATTCGATTGAATATCGAATGTTATACTTAGAAAGATGCAAGATTGCTTAGCAAGAAAAACTGTCTAGCACGTCACACGGAACCAGTTCTCCTAGCCGCAGGCCAAGGAATTTTTTCAATACAATCATTCCAATTCCTATCAGTGGAAAACGTTAGACCAAAAAGGCGCAATGAGATACCATCTTAGAGGTTAGTCTCGGCCATGCTGATTGAAGGAAAAAAAGCAAAAATAAACAAACAAACAACAACAAAAAAAAAA
>OZ010580.1:10682889-10827889 GCA_963932145.1 Acanthosepion lycidas | reverse complement strand
ACATGAACCGTTGTTTCAAAGTGATGTGTCTGTAAGTATCGGGGATTCTTACCTTATCTAAGGGTATTTGGACGTAAGTGACTATAACGAACTGGAATTTGAACTCGGCTCTCCGGTTTCTAACTTCAAGATTTTATCCATTACACCATCCGCACACCCACGCTTATAGAACCAGGTATTCCCAAGTGGTGACTACTTACTGACCAGGCTCAACGTATTTAATATGGGAGCCAAGAAATCAATTCATTACGTGTTCAATTCATAGGTTGAAAGTTGTGTTTCACTTTATGGTTAATATCGAGAAGGCTTCAAATTCCACTACATTTTGTACTATAAGAGATCCGTTAGAATTAATTTTCAGTAAAATGAAATCAAGTCGGAATTTTTTCCCCCGGTAAGACTTCTATCATACATTAATCTACACAGTAAGCGTTGATATGTTGTTGAACTAACTAACCTATCTTAAACATTTACAATCTTGAAAGACCTATATGTTGCTCACTCAATACATTGAGTAGTAACGATAAAGAAGAAGAAGAAAAAAAAGAAAGAGGAGGAGCGGGAGGGGAAGAGGATAGCGAAGAAGAAGAAGAATAGAGGCCGAAGAAGGAAAGAAAAAAGAAGAGGAGGAGGGACCCAAGAAGAAGAAGAAGAAGAAGAAACAGAAACATTTAGTGAATGAATATTGATTAGCTACAATTATTTTTCTCAGATTTGCCTTTCGCCATGATATCTTTATTTAATGGCAAAAAAAAAGCTTTGTTTATTGCTATTATGGAAGGTATATTTGGGAAGTATATGGAATAAAACAAAGGCCCGACTAATGTGCCTAAAGCGACGCCCTTGATATCGCCGAAAGCCCATCGGTCGATGTAGACAGCAGGACGGTGTCCGCGGACGCCGGAAGAATGATTTATCGATACAGGTCCTACGAATGAAATCATAGCGAGAGAATAGTTGGATTCATACCTTCCCAAAGTGTATGTGCAAGTAAGTCAATATAACGAAACCGACTGGAATTTGAACCTGGCTCTCCACACAGATGATGAGAATTGGAGGTAACAAAAATATGGTTCTACTGAAGGATGATGAGAATAACATGGAGTGCGTTAGTAACGAGGAAGTCTTAGGGAAAATGCGAACAAGCATACACTGAATATGAAGAGGCAATTGACATTTCTTGGACATGTAATGAGTTGGGAGGGATTCGAGAGTTGCGCGGTCAAGAGATCTGTCGAAGGTGGGAAACAATGTGCCACTTGAACTGACGAGAGAATGGAGGTCGGTACCGGTGGCTAAGAGGCTTGGAAAATTGACAGAAGTTCCTAAGGGAATCAAGGGATAGAAAGTTGTGGAGAGCTATAATCACCTTACATCCTGAAGGGCCACAACACATAGAAGAATACTTGAAGGAAGATGAAGATATTCAACAGCCTGAGAAACATTGATATCTGCGTGTACAAAGAAAAAGGGCAAAGAAATGGAATAGAGAGCACGAGAAATCAATTGATTAATCCATTCACAAATTTGGACAATTTTTATAAATTTTATAAGCTTTTTAAAATTTGGTACATGGTTTAATCAAAACTTTCAGGAACTGGCGTTGACTCTTGCTAACTGGTATTAATTGGTGAATAATATATTTAAAATAGCCATTATGTTATTGACTAAGATAGGGAATTTCCAACTAATAAACAAACTTCTCTTCTTTAGCTTGAGGTTACAAGTAAAAATTAACCTCGAAGTTTCTTTTAAAGATTCAAGAAATAAAGATATAACAGGAAACAATTAAAAGAAAATGATGATATTACTATTAGTAGAATTAGTATTATTATATTATACCATTTTACACCGTGATTCTCTCATTACTCGTCGATAAACTGCATATAGTAACAAGATCTCTAATTAGGAGTCGTCGAGGATGTTTTGAGGAGCGTGGAACAACCTCTTAATTGCCGTTGTTCCAAGGCTCTAAATATGGGCAAATAGCTAACACCCAAACTGGGGTTAAAACACTATGAAAGTATAAACATACATTTTTATAGTGAAAATACCAGCACTAAATTTTCATAGTAATTTCATAGTATGCCGCTAAACAAACAAATAAATAACCATCTATCATATTTTTAACCCATTAACTGCCAAATTTTTTTAATGCGCATTTTAGGAGTTTATTTATTCTTAATGTTTAATTTCAGTAGTTACCATTGTCGGTTTTATAGAAACTAGACCATCAAATATATATGTGTATAAAACATTAAAAAAAATTATTGATTAGAAATAATAAAAAAAATAATTTTCAAAATAGTCATTATTTTCCTACCCGTGAAATGTAAAATTACGACAGAAAGTGTCTTCTTACGGCTAATAATAAAAAACTTTAAAGGCTAAGTGCTGTAAAATATACCTCTGCAAATGCAATGTATGTAAGCAATTCTATGTAAATACAAGGAATAACATGTAGTGAGTTTAATTTTAACAGATCCCTAAATGGGGTTCATGGCGGGTAATGAGTTAATGGTGACATGAATTTATTATTTCAAAGCTCATTAGAAAATTAAATTTCGGCATTAAATGACCCATAAAGAGTTGATATGCCATTAAACAAACAAAAGTTCCTTTCTTATTGACGATTTTCACAAATAGTATTTCTGGTATTACAGTTTTATAAACTTTACTTGATCTTATTGATTCTGTTCCGAAAAAGATCTCTATTAATATTTCATAATTAATTGCTGCTTTTTTAGGAAAATGTTTTCGCAATTATTATTCTATTATTATTTTCAACTATCTCATTCTTGTTCCTTTTTTAGAAAAACAAAGAAAAGCAAAAACTTTTTAGCTATTTCGGATTTACCATTAATTTTACTCTCTCTTGTTGCTTTTTAAGAAAGAAAACTTTTTCACTATTATTTTTATTTTAAATTTTACGCCATCGTATTAATTTTTACTTTTTAAGAAAAAAATATTTTTGCTATTATTTCATTAATTTTAATCATTCTTATTTTTGCTACTTTATATCCTCCTTGTTTGAGTCCACAGTCTTTAAAAGCTTCTGATTATATTACCTGATCTTTTTTGCAACGAACATAAAAGGCGTATTTTTTTGCATTAAAATTACAGTACTTTCTGAAATTTTAAGTAAGATTTCGTCACATCAAAAACTTTATAAAAGAGATCAAGCCATACCCCTTTTCAATTGCATACGTTACTCATTGTTCCTTGCAAAAAGTGCTCCAATCATCCGAACAGATCTACAACTGGAGTGTTTGAAAGATAGCCGATAACCTTAATAGTCATATTTAAGGATAAATTCATTATATATCAAAAACAGACTCCAAATAAATAAAATACACATTGATGCATCTATGTGCACATGCGTACGTTGAAGAAGAAAAACTGGATGTTTAAACCTGTATGGCTTATTATTTTCAAAAGAAAAAAGAGACATAAACATTTAGTAAGAAACCAATACTACCTCGGAATCATCTGTTGTTGATAAGGACATTATAATAGTGAAACGGATTTACCAAATTGCTGGTTTAATAAATAACAAGAGAAGATGAGAGCCGTACATTTTTCAACTTTTCAGACAGAAAAAAAAGGTGTCTGCATTTCCTTTTAGAAGATTGGATTGTCACCTGATCTCTCCGAGGTTTTAGATTAGCAATATTAAAAAAAACAAAAAAATAACAGAATGTGTGTGTGTGTGAGAGAGAGAGAGAGAGAGAGAGAGAAAGAGAGAGAGAGAGAGATCGATATCTGAACATTGAAAAGTCGATAAGCTAATAATCAGTTTAATACAAATGGAGATAACCGAACGTCATCGTAGATAAATTTACCAACAATATCAGATTACATTTCACAAAAGGCAAAAGGAAATTTTGATTGAATTTTGGAAGGAAAGATAACAAAGAAATGACAAATGGCGCCAAATCGCGTGAAGGTGAAAGTTGCGTGAAGAAAATCCTTTTTTTTTTTGTTTCTTTTCAGTGTCAACAAAATTTTTTGGTGTCACGAAAAAATATTTCCAAGCGAAAATCAATTAACTTCTACATACACGACCCAATTAGAAGTATACATATAATTTATATGTTGTGCATTTATTTGGCAGTTAACTAATATATATATATATATATATATATATATATATATATATATATATATATATATATATATATAAAGAAATATAGTCTTAAGGTGTGCTATATTTATGGAATAAAGTGCTCAATATCAGAGATAGAGCGTGTGTAAATATAAAAGTGAACATAGAAGTCAACACTTAGAGGCGACAGTCTGTTTCATGCTATATGCAATCGTCAGCCACGTGTGCTGTTATTTTTCTCGGCTATTTATATATATACGGGTTAGTGGTGCATTGTGGGTATTCTATTATGGCGGTTATTTCACCGTAAGTCGTTTGTTTATCTATTTAGGTCAAATTATATTGCTTGTTTTTATTTTTGCTTCTTATTTTATTTATTTATTTATTAACGTAGTAAAAATTTGTTTATATCACTTATTTAACAGTTTTGTTTTGGTTTGGGAATTTAATTAAAGCTATTTGTTCAGTTTTGGGGTTGATTGTTGTAGTTCATTCTAAGTATTATTTTGGCGGGAAGAGTTTTTAATTGATTATCTTTATTTGGGATTGGTTTGTTTATTTATTTACTTGGATGAATTTAGGTTAATTTATTTTACTTGTATATTTTCTCTTTTCGGTTTTCGATTTTTAAGTAACATAGTATTTTTTTATGTTTTATTTCTATTTTTTTTTTTTTTGTTATTTTTGCTTATTAGTATATTTATTTGTTTTTATTTTATTTTTTCCGTTTTTAATTTTTTAGGTTACGTAGTAAAAATTTATTTTCATGTCTGCATTTTGAGATGAGTTCGGATCTTTTGTTTAATAATTTATTTTGGTCGGGAAAAGTAATGATAGCTATTTTTTCCTCCGAGCAAAGTTTGCAAGTTTTTGATTGGTTATTGTAGGCTGATGATTTTTTCCTTATCTTCCAAGATATTTTTGGTGTGATGTTCGTTTTGTTTTTAATTTCCCAGATATACTTAGAAAGCATTGTACTGTTTGCATATTTACTATTTGTGAAAGATGTTTTATGTGTATAATTTCTTTGTTTCCAGGGTCCTTCAGTTACTCCTATGTATATTTTTTCTTCATTATCTGGTGATTTTATCGTGGCTTGGTATATTACGTTGTTTTGTAAACAATTTCCGTTTAAGGGACATTCGTTCTTTATTCTGCAGTTGACCTAAATAGATAAACAAACGACTTCCGGTGAAATAACCGCCATAATAGAATACCCACAATGCACCACTAACCCGTATATATATAAATAGCCGAGAAAAATAACAACACACGTGGCCTGATGATTGCATATAGCATGAAACAGACTGTCGCCTCTAAGTGTTGACTTCTATGTTCACTTTTATATTTATATATATATATATATAAATATACAGACACACACACACATATATATATATATATATATATATATATATATATATATATATATATATTGTTCATATGTTTTTTATGGAAACACTTATTTGAGTAAATTATTTATTCGGACTATTGTTCTCATCTTTGTCGCCATATTTATTACAACGTTTCGGCCGTTGTACGCTCCGGCCTTTTTCAGGTGGTTGTAATGTCGAACTGAACCCTTTATTTCGCTCACTGGAGTAGACTGTTCCAATTCCACATGCCATGTTTAATTGATGTCTGTTATCAGTTATCTCCTGTTAATTTCCCTCTGAAAGTTCTCCACTGACTTAACCGGGTATTGAACTTACACTCTTTGGGTCCTGTCACTGGATCTAACCAACCCCAGTGAGCGAAATAAAGGGTTAAGTTCGCCATTCAACCACCTGAAGAAGGCCGGAGTGTACAACGGCCGAAACGTTGTGATAAATATGGCGACAAAGATGAAGACAATAGTCTGAATAATGTAAATAATGTACATAATACCTCATCTCAGAAATATAGACGGATACTTATTTAAGTAAGTAGGAGCCCTAGATTGCAGGTCGCCACCGAGTCTTACGCTAAACAATGTTCAGATATTTATCATTGTGTTTAAGCAAGGGAGATAATGGGTCTCGTAAACCTTTTAGAAATTAAGGTACATGTGTTACAAAATAATAACTCTTACCAAGCTCAAAATTTTAGACAGGCATGGACCTTAAAATTTATTTGACAACGTCTGATCGAATCGCAGGTTATTTTGCAAATAAAATCTTTATTTAATACATTAATTCATCATAATCTTTCTTTGAATAATATCTCTGTGGTGTGTTTATATAGCAGTAAAATGTTTTTCCACGATTTTCGCCATGTACATCATTAAATACGCTAGGTTCAAATAAATTTGCACCATCCATTCCATTTTTTAAACGTAAAATAATATCTATATTGACATTATTTGAGAATAGAAACTTTACCTAAGCTCATATTTCATTCTACCCTTAAAAAGACATATCGTGGTTGTGGTTGTTTCTGTTGTCTATGGAATAATAACCCGTTTGAAGGACACTTTCGGTTATATACCGTTTAGGCATCCGTCTTAAAAAATCCAAATGTCCTTAATCAGCATGAGTCACGTACCCTTCCCTGTTAAGTTTTACTTTTAAGAACGTCGGTTTAATTAGACGATAGAATTTTTGAATAGCCCAACACCAGCAGGCCTCCCACCTGAAAATTTGAATCTACAGATTGGACCACCATTGATGCTGCTAAGAAACCTGGGTACATCGAAGCTTTGCAATGGCACACGACTTACACTTAAGAAGATGAGTCATAGAGGCGACAATTCTGACTGGCAAAGCAAGGGGTCAGGCTGTATTCATTCCTAAAATTCCACTTATTCCCTCGGATATGCCTTTCCAATTAAAGTGGCTGCAATTCTCGTTGAAACTGAGTTTTGCAATCAGCATTAACAAAGCTCGGGAGCAGTTCTTGTATGTAGTAGGCCTTAACCTTATAGAACCAACTTTGCATGAGATATTTAAGGGACGGCGATCCCAAGTATTTGTTTATTTATACACAACACAGAAAGACCAAATGTTGTTTATCAAGGTGCTCTAAAAATTTCATAAGAAACACCTAATCATCAGATGTTTAGGATTTAACAGTGCTATTTGTCAGTGTTTTAAATCTTTTGTTAGTCAATATATTATCTGATGTAATAAATATGTATGCACCTGGGTTCCCCCTCACAGTAATATGATTGGCTGGTGTCAGTGTGGAGGTACATCAGGACACCTATTGGCTTCTCCTATAGTCTTCGCCTATTGCCTACGCCTATTGCTTGCCACTACGACGAGGACCAGTCCATTACGGTTACCTGCTAGATTGTCCTACTCGGGTACATTAGTCCAAAATCACTTTGCTACTTCGAACAAATATATCCCTTTCCGGGACATATCATTATTCTAATTGTAAATCACTATATATTAGGTTGGTGCAAAGATAATGAGGTAATAATGTCGGTTTTTGACGTTAAAAAATACGTCAAAAAACGACATTATTACGTCATTATTTTTGCACCAACCTAATAAATCTACTTGTATATCGGTTGTGAAACTATATGTCAGCTTATTTGTACATCTACTGGAAATCTATTTTAACATTATCCCCCCTAATAGCGAAATTCTCTGCGAATGCGCAAAAGCCCTTTTCAGGTTTACATACTTTGAATTATTACTTTCAGACAACTGATTTGTCTATTATTACTTAAGTCGTTTTACGATTTCGATATTCATAACTTAATGACATTTGCTCGAAAATTCCTTTAGGTTTTTGTTGGTTATTCTCTTTGAACGAACAAAAGCCCTTTTCCGTGCAACTTACTTTGAATTGTAATTTTCGGTTAACCGAAAAAGGATATGAGAACATAAACTGCGGATAACATCCGGCTTCCCGGAAATTACCGGGCAGAAAAGCGGATATATATATATATATATATATATATATATATATATATATATATATATATTGATGCATGTTTCATTAAAAAATGTAGACAAGTTTTGTCTATTTATTTTAAGAAAATTCCTTTTATATTGTCTGATAAGTTTAATAACATTATCATTGAACGATGAAAGAAAAACACCATATTGATACATGTTTTTTAATCCTATTTAAGCTTTCGGCTTACATAAGCCATTATCAAAGATGACAATTACATTTTAATATATTAAACAATACACGGACAAAACAATAATGATAGTCTGTTTTTGTTGCATGAAAAATCTCCGTGCAACGGCAAACTCGTGTATACGAGACACGGAAGCGAAAATCGCGTTGCAGCTCATGACGTCACACATGACCACGTGAGAATGAAAAGGAGAAGTATTAAGTATGGGAAACCGTTGGTATAAATGTTTTTTTTTTAGTTTTTGATTATTGTTTTCACGTTTAAGTATAATTGTGTTTTCAACGAAGATTTTCCAGAATTGTGTTTGCGGCCAGGCATGTTGTTTTAAATGCCTAAAAATGTTAGAATTATCATTCAAATGTAGATTCAAGCGTTGTGAATGCGAGTTTGTGGTGTGACCAACGTAAATATTAGTTAATCCATTTGAGATAAAATCGCCCAAAGGGCACTTGAATTTGTAAACTGAACCAAAACATACTGCAGAACTACAAAGTTTCCTGGGCCTAGCTAACTACTATGGCGAATTTATTGATAATATGCATAAACTGAGGGGTCCACTAAATGAGTTACTAAAAAAAGGAGCATAACTGGATTTGGACAGAGGACTATAAAAAAGCATTTAAGGAAATAATACAAAATTTAACTTCGGAGTTAGCACTGACACATTTCGATCCCGAACTCGAAATCATTATTGCAAGTGACGCGAGCTCACATAGGGTAGGTGCGTGTATTTTACACAAGATGCGGAACGGTACAAACAAACCCGTTGCACACGCATCTAGATCATTATTACAGGCGGAGAGAAACTATTCACAGATCGAAAATGAGGCATTGGGTATAATTTTTGCAGTAAATCTTTTTCACAGATATATTTATGTACGAGAGTTCACGCTCCAAACAGATTACAAACCACTTCTTACGATTTTCGGTTCAAAAAAATTCTACCAGTCTATACAGCAAACAGACTTTTAAGATGGGGAACTGTGTTACTAAAGTATTATGTTGGTGCAAAAATAATGACGTAATAATGTCGTTTTTTGACGTATTTTTAACGTCAATAAACGACATTATTACGTCATTATATTTGCACAAGATGCGGAACGGTACAAAGAACGCTGCTAGAGATAAGACAAGAAGTAGAAAGAGACGAATTTATTTAGAATACCAAGAAAAAAATAGAAGAGAAAGTGAGGAATTTAGCAGACGGTTTCTCAATCTGTGACAACATATTGTATAACGAGAGAGTAGTAATACCAAAGTCGCTACGAAGACGGATCTTGAAAGATTTTCACTTAGAACATCCCAGAAAAAAACGGATGAAATCACTTATGAGAAGTTTTGTCTACTGGCCGAACATGGACGATGATATTAGTGGAAAGTTGCAAAGGTTGTGCTGCTGCGGCGAAGGCACCGCCCTCTATACAAAAGCCATGGCCTAAAGTCGACAGACCGTGGTCCAGAATCCACGTGGATTACGCAGGACCCATTGAAGGTTACTACTATTTAATAACAGCAGTAGATAGTTTCAGTAAATTGCCAGAGGTTTCCAGATTTAAACACCCGACGACAAAAAACACCATAAACTGTTTACACGAACTATTCGCGAGATTTGGCGTCGCGGATTGTTTGGTAAGCGATAACGGCACACAATTTACCTCCAGTGACTTCAAAGAATTTTGTGAAACATATCAAGTAAAACATATCAAGATAGTTCCGTACCACCCGAGATAGAACTGACAAGCTGAAAGATTCATTGACATACTAAAAAGAGCGTTAAAAAAAAGCCGATGATGTACCGACGATAAAAGCGATACAACAGTTTCTCTAAGTGTACAGAATAACACCTAACGTGAACACGCCGTCGGTTTAGTAGACGTGTTCTTGTGGAGATTAAATTTCATTTAATCCGACCATTTAAATAATATCTAAACATATTTTCTATATTTATGTTTCTATTAATCTATCATGTTCTATCTTTACAAGAACCATTATCTGCCTTTGCCACATTTGAGCTTCGCTTAGAAAATCATTTGAACACTTTGACGTGGTGTAGTTGTTAGGAAGCTTCTCCTTTGAGACCAATTATGATTGAATAGTGAGTTCAATCCTCACTGGGAGCCCCATATTTCAACCTTGTGCCACATCTAAGCTCTAAATCATTTGAACGTTTCGAATTTGTGCAATAGTGAGCAAGCTTGTCTATTTTCTTATTCTATATAGATTTTCTCATGATAAGCCTGTTAGGTTGTTATGATAAGTTGTTTTCACTAACGTATTTGGTTTTATTTAATACTGATGCCAGCTCAGTCGGCTTGTCCTACAGCGAAAAAGTCTGTCTATCGATGACTACATATATATATATATATATATATATATATATATATATATATATATATACCCAAGTATATGATTGGTGTATATGGAATGAATTGCAATAACCAACAATTACTATTCTTAAAAGAGTGCTCAATACAAAGTAGAGCAGATATAATTATTTATTTAAAAAAAAATTATAACATAAATATGTTATAAAATCACTACAAAAGAAGTAAATAACACACACACACACTTAACAGAGACACGATCTTTCCAGAACCCAATAAAACTGTCAAAATAACCAAGGGAGTTCAGAACAGCATGGATCCATCCAGCTCTTATCTCAAATAACAACTTAAAATAGACTGTTTAACCAACACAAGGGCTGATCAAAATTCATGTTAAAAAAATTAAAAAAAACAAATGAAAACTACAGACAAAAGTCCATTTTCTCCAACAAGACATTCATTTCTGCAGTTCACTGCTACCAGCAAGCAGATTTTTTTTTCTCCTGATGATGGCCATTCTGGCTGAAACTAGTCGAGAAATCTAAATGAAATAATAATAAAAACGAAAGAATATTAATATAGAACCCATTTTGTCTGAAGATTTTATTTTTTTAATATTCAATATATATATATATATATATATAATTTAATTTTATTTATTTAAAAAAAAATTTTAACATAAATATGTTATAAAATCACTACAAAAATAGCCATTTTGTTTCAACACCCTCGGTGTCTTATCAAGTGATGACGTTGAATGTAAAATAAATGGTTTTAAAAGTTTCAAATTAACAATCCTTCGCAAGGGGAAAACGTTGTTACAAAGGCTAGATGGACCAATCAAAAGACAAAAATCAAAATTTTTTTTAGATAAATAAAATTAAATATATATATATATATATATATATATATATATATATATATATATATATATATATATTGAATTTAAAAAAAATAAAATCTTCAGACAAAATGGGTTCTATATTAATATTCTTTCGTTTTTATTATTATTTCATTTAGATTCCTCGACTAGTTTCGGCCAGAATGGCCATCATCAGGAGAAAAAAAAATCTGCTTGCTGGTAGCAGTGAACTACAGAAATGAATGTCTTGTTGGAGAAAATGGACTTTTGTCTGTAGTTTTCATTTGTTTTTTTTAATTTTTTTAACATGAATTTTGATCAGCCCTTGTGTTGGTTAAACAGTCTATTTTAAGTTGTTATTTGAGATAAGAGCTGGATGGATCCATGCTGTTCTGAACTCCCTTGGTTATTTTGACAGTTTTATTGGGTTCTGGAAAGATTGTGTGTCTCTGTTAAGTGTGTGTGTGTGTTATTTACTTCTTAGGGAGTGAGTGAGTATGATGTGTGTAAACGTGTATATTACTATGGAAGTGTGTTATCATTTGGCTCATTAGGGAGCGAGTTTTATATATACACTAGCAGCATGGCCCGGCGTTGCCCGTGCTTGATTACAAAATCGTACGACTCATACAGCAATCGCTATCACTTGACTTAAAATATTTTTGCCCTTCCTTGCCTTTAAAGGAGTGCCCTTTGCCGTGCTACATGCCTTACTTCTCACACTGCGAAATTTTTCTAAGCTCTATACTAAACATTAGATCTGTTACGAAAAAAGAACTAAAAAAAATCACAAGCAAAAATCGAATCTTCCTTGATAATGGCTAAAGGTACAGAAACAAAAAAACATTTGGACAGTTCTTACGCACCCTTTGTCCAGAAAAGAAAGCTCTTGTTCGAACACAGGAAAAAATAAATAAAAATCTTAACCGTAGTATCTTGCCTGTTGTTTTTAATGAAACATGCATAAACGAAGGATTGCTGCCTAAATATACAACTATATATATATATATATAGATAGATACATAGATAGATAGATACATAGATAGATAGCTATACATGTTGTAAATCTTTTAAACAAAAATGAATGAAGTAATAAACAGTGGATTATAAGTTTCCAAAGAAATAAGATTAAGTTAATACTAATTTATTATTTGGATAGTAGAGAGGTTGACAAATGTAATTATCATTCTAAAAAATCTTCAAACTGTTGAATTTATTCTGTCTATTGCTTGGAGGGGTGTCTTTCTTAGTCATCACCAAAGCTGAAAACCACGATATTGAATGGGTTAGAGTTACAAGAAAGAAGGAGAGTCATGAAAGGACACAGGGAATTTCAGGGATCCAAATTGTATTTCTTTTCGATCAAAATCTCTTAACAAATTACAAATCATTTGTCAGTAAGTGTGCCGATGTTTGAACCAATTTCTAAGTTCTATGTTTTCGCTATTGGCAATGTCACTTATAATGTAATTAAAGTTATTTTTCCCTCCATCTTCTCATACGTCTTATCTGCAATAGACAAATCCATGATCCATCATTGAAGACATATTTTTCTTCTGCGCACAAATTATGCGTGAAAACCGCTCTTCACATCAAAGGAGCAAAATACAAGAAAATAAAAGCAACAGTAAAGAATGAAAAGAATCGAGTTCAGTAAACCACGAACAGAACAGAATCGCCCACCTCATATATATATATATATATATATATATATATATATATATATATATATATATATATATATAGGGGGATTTTGAAAAGTTATCTACATTGATCATAAGAAGAAATGTATTTGAACAAACCAAAATCTCATGTTTTATATTAAACAGGCTAAAGGCGTATTGCTTAAAAATTTAACTATATCGTTACAGAAATCAGTTTACAAAAGCTGTTAAAACTTTAATCATAAGCCAGAAACAAATACGTTATTTTCTGTTTGATTGTGGTCTGTATATATGTATACCTTTCTTTTGGTGTGTTTTTTTTTACAGTAGCAAAGCATTATCTATGACAGATGCATATTTGTCAAAAATATCTCATATAAAAACGATTACAAAATTTACAAGCTTTACTCCTAAGTGATTCTATTTCATTTAAGACAAGGCGATAATGTCACTAAGAAGCAAATGGTTACTGGGAGTGCAAGAAAATGAGAAGACTTTAATGAGGAAAAGGTACAATAACACAACAGGGTTCAAGAAGATAGAAAATGGCGATTGATGTTGTATTTAGAATTTTGAAGATTGTAGGTGGCAGGGAAGCAATAAACTGGAAGAGATTTGAACAGTCGTGAAATACGAGAAAAGAATCTATTAGAATAGAAATTAGGGTTATATCTAGCAATTTCAACAATAACACGACGGGACCTTGTTGCTAATTTTACACTTAAATTCATGTAATTGACGTACCAACGTGTAGTGATCATATTCTATAGGAATAAAGTGTCGTAGCCGACACTTGGGTTTGAACATAGATCGCCAGTGACACAGGCGATATCATTATTGAATTAAGTAAACCACGTGACCATAAAGGAAACGCATAATTAGGAAGTCGCGTGACGTCTAGATTGATCGCTATTTCTAGCCTATCATCTATTACTATTCGGATCACTATTTCTTGCCTATCCTTTATACTGTACGGATTGCTATTTCTCCGCTATCCTCAATTACTATAGGGACCGCTATTCTCTACTCTATTCACTATATTATTTCTCTATAAGGACTACTTTTCGCGTGAGTATTATCGAGTAAGTACTATTAGTGCGAGTGTTATTCGAAGGCGTCTGGCGCAAGTATTGTTCAACGGCGGTATTGTAGTTGTATCTGCGATTATAAAGTCATTACTACAACGAGCATTAGGAAAGTGACAACGGGTATCGTTGGCATCGCAAAAGATCAATAGACCAAAAGTCTTGAAGTTTTTATAGAAAAGATATTTCACCGTGATGAGAAAGTGACTGAAGTTATTAATCCGAAAATTATTATTACTTCTAACGGGTTTTGGGTCTATAGAAGGATGCCGAGGATAACATTGAGAGAATACGTTAGCAACGACAAACTATTAGAGAAAATGGAAAAAGGCAATTTATACTTAAGATCCGAAATAGACAGTTGAAATGTCTATGGTACATAGTGATGAAAGAGGGCTTGGAAAACTGGATGCTCAGATGATTGGTTTGGTTGATATTGTTTAGCGTCATATCAACCTTCATGGGTTATTGCTGACATCTAAATATTGAATGGCTACAACGACATATAGATAGTATTGTTAACAATTCTACTATAATTCTAAATATAATTCTAAACCTAATAAATAATATACATATAATTCTAAACATAATAAATAATATAAATATAATTCTAAACATAATAAATAATATAAATATAATTCTAAACATAATAAATAATATACATATAATTCTAAACATAATAGATAATATAAATATAATTCTAAATATAATAGATGATATAAATATAATTCTAAACATAATAGATAATATAAATATAATTCTAAGCATAATAAATAATATAAATATGATTCTAAACATAATAAATACTATAAATATAATTCTAAACATAATATAAATATAATTCTAAACATTATAAATAATGTAAATATAATTCTAAATATAATAGATAATATAAATATAATTCCAAACATGATAATTCTACTATAAATATATATTGCTGGTTATTTTATTATAAATAGGTACTGCTGGTCAATTTACTATTAAACAAATAGTACTTTTATAGTTTAATAGCATTTTGTTTTTGTTTGGGGATTCACTAATTGCCCATAGATGGGACCCTAGTGGGTGCTACCACTCCGGGTCAGGTTGGACCTGGGAATAACAACAATTAAAAGGTGATTCTCGCAGGACAGATTGAACGCAAGAGAGACTGATATCTAGTGAGTAAATGGATTCTGGAACAAGGTATAGGAAAGATAAACAAGAAAATTTATTAACAGCTACAAAGGACAAGAAATTGTGGAGAGCCATGATCGTCAACGTCCTGAAGCGACACGGCACATAGGAGAAGAGAAAGAATCTTGAGTAAATGGATGACGGAACAAGATTTACGAGACATAGATGTTAATAGGTAATGAAAACTAGGGTCTCTTGGTTAGTTTGGCAACCAATCTAGGAGAAGGAAAACTGTGAGTCCAAAAACCTGTTGGGTTGGATTAGTAACACCACACCCTAAAATCCTGCTAGCTACCGAAAACGAATACCCACCATGGTAAGTAATTGGGGCTAAAATCAACTGTTGGAGTAAATGATTTACATACATATATTAAAAAAAAATGATAGATTTCGCCAGTAATCCGGATTTATCATAAAATAAAAACATTTATCTGAACAAATCCAAATCTACATTAGCGAGACGAAACCTTTTTATGTTAAGCGCCTAAAAGCCAATTTGTTAAACATCTAACTCTGCCATTATAGAAATCAAAATTCTGTGAGTATTAAATTATCTTCCAATTTGTTACACATCTAACTCTGCCATTATAGAAATCAAAATTCTGTGTGTATTAAATTATCTAGGTCTCCTTGCTTCGTTATATTTTCCAGAAATTTCATCTGTCACTTCCTGATTTTAATAAACCGAAATCCTAATGAGCATTGGAATAGTAAAAGGACATTTTGAGGAAAAAAAAAAAAGAAAAAAAAAAAAAACCGCAGACAGTTTACTTAATGATGTTACATAATTTTTTTTAAGCATTTTGCTCCAAGCAAGCCGGGAGTTCCGCTAGCAAGCAAAGTGTTACAGAGAGTGAGAGTAAGAGTAAAGAGAGGCAAGGTTAAAGTGAAGGACGGAGATCAAAAGCATCAGAAGATGTCGATTGACATTACATTTGAATATTTGAAAATTATAGTTATCAGGGAAGCAAATAAGAGGGGGCGAGTTCCACTGTCGAACAGTGCGAGAGAAGAAGCTGTTGTAGTAGAAGCAACGGTTACATTTCACTGTTTCGACAGTAAAAGGTTTGGACCGAGACGCCAACCTAGTTGCACGCTTAAATTACTGTAGTTAGGACACCAGTGAAAATATCTCGTCAGAGCAGTTGTCATGAAAATATTTGTAGAAAAGACAGAGGGAAGCCACATCACATATATGAGAAAGAGACTGGAGTCGAGATGCCAGGCCAGGACCGATCACACTGCATATCCATCTTTGGATTTTAACGGGTGTAGGAACAGGGTTTAGGAGAAATAAGGAAAATCTACAAATGGCAGGAAATTGTAGAGAGCGATGATCGCTTACGTTCTGAAACACGGAAGATGGCCAGTTTTTAATCCAAAATTTTTTTTTACTTCTAACAATTTTTATGTTCTACAGGAGGATACTGTGTATGCCATGGCGAGAACACTCTAGAAATAGCGAACTTTTACAGAAAATAGAAACAAAAAGGAGAGCAATATTTAGCATCGGGAAGAAATAGTTTTAATGCCTAGGGAACATAATGAGGGCTTGTTAAATCTGATACTAACAGGACAGATTGAAGGCAAGCGGGACAGACGAGACCTATTTAATGATGGATGGGGGGACAATGTTTAGGAGATATAACAAAAAGATTAAATATTAAGTGCTACAAAAGACAGGACATTGTGGAGAGCCTAATCGTTAACATCCTGATATATACGGCACATAAATAAAACAATCAATCTTTGAGACTTTCTAAAACGGAGCAATAAAAATCAGACTTTAAAATGTTAAAAGATATGGTGGAAGTTAATATCAGAATTTTAGTTAAGTTTTTATTTTCTTTGAAATTAAAATAATTCATTAAAGATTGATTCGTATTAACCGCATCGTTTTAAATTCTAATATGTTCAAAATTGGATTTAACAATTTAACAAATACGATTACCTTTTCTTTCTATCAATTTTTCGCACTAAAGTTATTAATGTTATATTCTTTTTGTTATTTTAATTTCATTATAATATTTATTCCGACTCAGCAACTAGAAAATATTACCTAAATGAATACCTAATAATCTTCTATTCCTTTTTAATTAACATTTATAATATTACAATTTAAGCTTGTTGTAACCTAGGGAAGATTACTGAATAAGATAATCAAACGAAGATGGGTAATGAATGATAATACTTAGGATAAGATCAACATATATAAGATTCGCCATCGGCCCGTAGAAGTAGTTAACTGCAAGAAGTGTGTCAAGTGAGTTCCACAATTAATATCCAACTGCAGTCATGTGGCACAAGGCCTAATTTCATGTGGGGTCACCGAGCCCATATGCTCGGCAATAAATTTCCCGTAGACCCCGTATAAAACTCGGTCGGGTAGCTGTTTCCCGAGACTAGACTCTGCCCTACGACACAGTCTCGTCTGTGGATCCTCTCTGTCCGGAGGCAGAGAGTTTGACCAGCACAGCTGGAAACGAATCTCCAACTGGAGGATATCTACCAAACGCCCCACGCGGTCAGATGTGGCACAAGGCCGAATTTAATGTGGGATATCCGAGCTCGTAGGCCCGGCCAAAAATTCCCCGTATAACACGTATAAAACTGGGTCTGGTAGCTGCTTCCCAAGACGATAATAACATTGCCTCGTCTGGGGCTCCTCTCTGTACAGAGGCAGAGAGTTTGACCAGCACAGCTGGAGACGAATCTCCAACTGTAGACCAGCATACAATATTTACTACTATATTTATGTGAATCGGGTCATACCCATTATCACCCGTTGTTATGCTACAACAAAGCTATACAGTAACAGGATTAATTTATTGCTTTTTTTGTTTAATAAAGGCTTATCAATCTTTTGCAGGCTATTCAAAGCCAGAAAACATTTTGCTACCTTCGCTAAAACCTATTCTCCCGACGATTTACATATGGTCATTAGGCAGGTTATTCTTTGTTTTCCCCTGTCTCTTTGACCTTCACTATGGCTTATGAGTGTCAAATTTTCTAACCTCCCTTTCCTCATTATGCATACTAGAAATTTCAACAGTTTCTTTCTGATTTTAATTATAAAAGTGCTTCTTTCATTTTTCTCTAAAACGTTGTCATTCCTTCCAAATCCATTTTATGATATTATTAGCTGTCATCTGTATAACTACTTTTCGGTTGCCCAAGTCTTCTCATCATTATTGGTGAGACTGTCGGTGTTTCGCTGCCATATAGTTGTTTGTGGAGGGGGATTTCACATAATACTGAACAATACAATATCTAAACACATATTTCTTTAGGTACCTCGTTTGCTGTTTTTCTCTATACCTCTTGCCTTCAGTATAGCCTATCAGAGTCATTTTTTTTAAAGGCTGTCTTTCCTCATGATGTACTCCTGATATTTCAAATGCCTCTTTCTGATTTTAAGAATAAGTGTCCTATTTGTTTCCACTTTCTCTAAAACTTCGTCGTTGCTCACATATTCTCAGCATTCTACTGTAGGACCATATATGGGATAAACATGAGATGATTTACAAATTTAATCTAAAATTCTTGCAGGTAAAATTGCTTTCAGTATATTTCACATGCACAAAGTTTTCCAGCGATGTGTGCATTAATTAAAAAAAAACAAAAACAAACTGGACTCTGAATGTAATAGAAATCATTGGAAAATTTAGAGCACTTCTCTAATTTCTTGACAGGGACGTCATTAGTGTGTTTGGCTTATGGTCAGATCAAGTTGAACATAGAAGTCTACATTAAGAGGCGACAGTCTATTTCATGCTATATGCAATCCTCAGGCCACGAGTGCTGTTATTTTTCTCGGCAATTTATATATTCGGGTCAGTGGTGCATTGTGGGTAGTCTATTTGGCGTTTATTTTACCGGAAGTCGTTTATTTATTTATTTATTTGGGTTAAATTATTTTGCTTGTTTTTATATATTTTTTATTTTTCTCGGTGCAACTGTAGCTGATTTTTACAGTGTTTTTGTTGAATATTTTATGTAGGATGCTTGATTATATATATATATATATATATATATATATATATATATATATATATATATATATATATGTAAGTGAATGGTTCGAGCGATATGGATTAGGCTTTCCTTTAATTTAGCAAAATCTTTCGAGTTTTTCTCGCTTTTCTGCGTTTCAACAATGATATCTCAGATGGTCTCTTTACATATATATATATTCGAATCTTATAAAAATATAAATCTATAAATTTATATATATATATATATATATATATATATATATATATATATATATATATATATATATATGTGTGTGTGTGTGTGTGTAAATATATAGAAAATTAGGAAAAAGTATTTTTGTTTTTATTTTTTTAAAAGGGCTCGATACACTAGTATCATTACGTAAAAATCTTTATTTTCACATATTATATTAAAGTGATCGATACACAAGTATCTTTAATACTTGTGTATCGATTACTTTAATAAAATAACAGCATCTACGTTAAATTTTAAACTTACTAACTAAAAAACAAAGGCTTTGCGGACGTATGTTTATATGAACTTTTGTCCTTGTTTGGGTTCAAGGAATCCGCCCCTAATATTTGTAAATCTATTTTCGATACACCCTGTATATATATACGAATCTTATTAAAATGTATTTCTGCTCAAATTTCTGTTTCTAAAGCATTTACTCCCATCACAAGCTATATAAATAAAAATAAAAAAGATTAAGCTCATAACCTTCTTTTACTTAAAATATAGAACTTAATACCAAAACTAAAATAATATAAATATTAAGTAAATTAAAAAAAAAAATATCCGCAGTATTATTTACTCACTTTTCAATTATATATATTTTTTTCTTTTCTTTCCTTGTACATTCAATCACGTTATCCATGACAGACTTTCACTTTTTTTATTCTCTTCACAATTTGTGTTTCTCGTTAACAGTTTTGATGAGTGGGGACGAAACCGGTCGACTGGTGTGTGTATGTTTATTTTAAATCTATCAGGGCCTATAATAAAAAAAATTCTTGTTTTTATGCCATAATTATATATATATATATATATATATATATATATATATATATATATATATATATATATATAATAAAGTGTGTTTCATTAAGACAGATCAAAGTAAACATTAAATAAAATAAATCAGTGTTATTGGTGAAAATTTATTTATTTCTCTATTGGATCATGTTATTTAAATTATGCCAATTATATGTGAAAAATAATATCGCCCAAATATCTGTCAAGGCTTCAGTGACACACCTCCACTCGATGGGCAAAATTTTTGATGACGTCTCTCCATAGTTGCTCTTCGATCTCACCTATATGCCTTATTATCTCATCCTTCAGCTGTTGAATTGTTGTTGGCTCGTTGGAATAGAAATCTAAAGGAATCAGTTCGCACGATCGTGGTGGCCAATTGACTTCGCTATTTCGATATATAATGCGACCTGGGAACTTCTCATTGCATTTTTGTATGAACGTCCATTTCCGTAATATGTTTTGATAGCTTTAACACGTTGTTTAATTGTTAATATTTCCATGGTTGAAATTGCCGAAGACTTGTTAAATCTGAAAGAAAAAGAAAAAAAAAACCTGTTGTATCATTAGATGAAAAATAGAGAGGTTTATTGTAAAAGAGAATACACTACTGGAAGACAGCGAATCGGGTGGCAGGTTAGTAAATCCCGAAGCAGGGATATTTACCTTATCTCTCCGCGAGGAAAGATGTGGCACAAATCTGTTTTTAATGCTGGGCAAAACCGAAGTCGTAGGCTCGAGAAAAAATTCCCGGTAGACCCCGTAAACACGGGGTCGGGTAGCTGTCTACCACCCCAGACGAGGCTCTGCCCTTCGGCAGAGCCTCGTCTGGGTTCCTCTCTGCCCGAAGGCAGAGAGTTCGACTAGCACAGCTTGAGACGAATCTCCAACTAAATCCCGTGCTCACTATATATACCTACTGATATAGTCCGTCCACATAGACGATAGGGAGTGTGGGACATTCCATTACAAGAAAATCATTAGACGCTTAAACTTAATTCACATTTAAAATCGGTTCAAGTTATTGGAACACCATTTACAACCAGAAAATAGGATATACCTGATACGTACAACGTAGTAAAAATTTGTTTATATCACTTATTTAATAGTTTTTTTTAATTGAAGCTATTTGTTCAATTTTGGGGTTGATTGTTGTAGTTTATTCTAAATATTATTTTGGGGGCAACAGTTTTTAATTTGTATTTATTTGGGTTGATTATCTTTAATGTTTTTTTTTTCTAACGGTAACTTTATCGGGATTGTTTTTTTTTATTTACTTGGATGAATTTAGGTCAATTTATTTTACTTGTATATTTTCTCTTTTCGGTTTTCGATTTTTAAGTGACGTAGTATTTATTTCCCAGATATACTTAGAAAGCATTGTACTGTTCGCATATTTACTATTTGAGGTTTTGTGTGTATAATTTCTTTGTTTCCAGGGTCCTTCAGTTACTACTATGTATACTTTTTCTTCATTATCTGGTGATTTTATCGTGGCTTGGTATATTACGTTGTTTTGTAAACAATTTCCATTTAAGGGACATTCGTTCTTTATTCTGCAGTTACACGTGGGTTTAATTTGTTCGTGTGGTTTGTTGGTAATTTTCCTGTTATGCTTTTTTATTATTTGTGCCATGTTCTCGGTGCAGCTGTAGCTGATTTTTACTGTGTTTTTGTTGAATATTTTGTGTAGGGTGCTTGATTCCGTGAAGTGTTTGTGTAAGAGTTTGAAGAATATTTTTCCTACGTTTGTTTTTACGTTTTTGCTGTATGGTGGGTTGAACCATATGCTATTTCTTCTCCTGTTGGCCTTTTTGTGTTCTGTGGTGAGTATGTGAGTGTTGCTGGGAATCCGCTATCTTTTAGCGCTGTTTCATAGTCTTTCTTATCTTTGTTAAATAGGGATTCATTGGAGGAATTGTCGGAGAGCCTGCGGTTAATCGATTTTGGTATCTGTTTGATTATAGAAGGAGGGTGGTTGGAAGATGTGTGTATGTAGAGTGGTTTATCATTAGGTTTTCTATATGGTTTATATGTGCCTTCTCTTAGGTTGAAGGTAACATCTAGAAAATCTACTTCGTTTAGGTTAGTTTTTATATCTATGTCGAATCCGTTATTTTTAAAAATCTTTATTATTGCTTTTCTAGCTTTGGTTGTTTTTTGATTGTTACAGTTTCTTAAGATTATGAGACCGTTGTCCCTGTAGAGCCCTGTGTCATTTCTATCTATTATTTTGCTCAGTTCGTGTAATAAGTAAATACCTATGATTTCTCATGTGTCTTGCACCGTCAAAGCTTCCCATTGTAGTGTCAAATAGCCCATCTTTCTTTATCCATGCTTCTTCATTGTGGAATAATAATGATTTACGGGCGTGCTTAATAATGTTGATTTCGCTTGGTTGTATTATTACTTGTTCCTGAGCTAAGTTGATGGCCTTATCTAGCATACGTTCTGTTATGGATGGGTAAAATTCTTTTATGTCTAATTGTAGGAATTGGCAATTTTGTTTGTTATTTATGCTGTGGAACCAGTCAATAGTTGTTTTCGTATTTTTCCACTGGTTTACTCCTATTTCTTCTTAAGCTCAGAATTAATTCTTTCTAGTATTGTTTTACTTATTTTACCTAGTTCGCTTTTGGCTGGGTTTATGAGTCTACATGCAGGATTGGTTTTGAAATTTTCTTTATGGTATTTTAGTGTGATAAAGGCTTGTGCCTTGCTAATACAAATTATTCGGTCATCTTTGTCTAATTTTTGGGCGATTGTTTTAGCTTCCTTATTAATATCGTGTTCTGTTGTTTTGGGTGCCTTTTTGTATGTTTTGGTTATGTTGTTCTTGAGTAATTTATTGTGTGTGGGAGGACTTAGTTTGTATAAATTTCTCGTTTTGTCAGCAGTGATAAATACTTTTGCTGAATTGTTTATTTTAGTTGCCCCCAAAATAATACTTAGAATAAACTACAACAATCAACCGCAAAATTGAACAAATAGCTTTAATTAAACAAAACTATTAAATAAGTGATAAACAAATTTTTACTACGTTAAAAAAAAACACCAGTTAAAAAAATAAATAAATAAATAAAATAAGAAACAAAAAATAAAAATAAAAACAAGCAATATAATTTAACCCAAATAAATAAACAAACAACTTCCGGTAAAATAACCTCCATAATAGACTACCCACAATGCACCACTGACCTGTATATATATAATTAGCCGAGAAAAATAACAGCACACGTGGCCTGACGATTGCATATAGCATGAAATAGACTGTCGCCTCTAAGTGTTGACTTCTATGTTCACCTTTATATATATATATATATATATATATATATATATATATATATATATATATATATATATATATGTAGAATGAACCGTCGCAAATCCAGAAAATTAAAAATGTATCCATGAACACGAAAAGGATGTTATGCACAAGTCTTTATCAGATGCATTAGTAATACATATAAATAAATTCAACCACATTTTTGATCTAATGTATGCCACGTCTATTAAGACAGAATTTATTTTATTTAGACGGACAATTTTCAAGAGTGACGGTACATTGATCCCTCGTTTATCGCGGTAGATTGGTTCGAAGACCAGCCGCGATAACCGAATTTCCACGAAATAGGGACGTCATATTTACAGTATTTATTTAACGTGTATTTGGACATTTAAAACCCTCCCTGTACTGTTAACAACCCACCCATTACAGTACTCTATTAATAACAAGGACAACTGTTAAGCAATAACACTTTAGATTAAAAAAATAAAGATTGTTACTGTATTCAACACGAAAGAAATTGAAGTAGAATTTGAATGATGATGGTGATGAATTTGCTGTGCAGTAGAAATGATGATTATGAAGCTGATGATGACTTCTACTGTGCAGCCGATAATTATGTTTTACGTCTCTTTAGACGTCTGTGCCCTTTCTATTGCTATTTTACGCTTGTTTTGTTGTTCCTAGACCAGGAAATAATATTTATTATTCATATTTTAATGGGTATAATGAAAAATTTTAAATGTTCATATATGGCGATTTTTCTAGAATTTTCCAGAAACTTTGCGATATATTTTCCATATATATATTTAAAAAATCAGCGAAGTCGTGAATCCGCGATAGTAGAACCGCGTATTTGCGAGGGATCACTGTATTGAATATTATCAAAATATTAATTTGCGTCCAGAATTTTTTCAGATATCTCCATTCCTGAAAGAATTCCTTCTTCTCAAAGCCAACATACATCGCTTTAAAAATATAAAAAAATTAAATAAAACGGTTAAATCCCTAACCTTTTATTTAAATTATATAATAAAGGGTGCTTCATTAAGATGGATCAAAATCAGCAGTAAATAAAATAAGCAGTATTAGTGAAAATTTATTTCTTTCTCTATTTGATCATGTTATTTAAGTCATGGCAATTATGCGTGATAAATAATATCGTCCGCCAAATCTGAAAGAAAAAAAAAACAAACCATTAGACGCTTAAAGTTAATTCACATTTAAAATCGGTCCAAGTTATTGGAACACCCTTTACATATATTAACCTCAAACTAAAAATGATAAATATTAATTACATTATTTACAAAAAATATACACATTTGTTTATTAGATATGAAATTACTTCACTTAGCATTCTCCATAATTCACCTAGATGTTTAACTTGGCCTGATGCTTACTTAAATTTTAAAAAAATCCTTACATTTGACTTGATAAATTCCATAAGAGGACGAAACGCGCCGGTTAAGATAAGTTTTCCTTTCATCTTTATTTAGATATAGACAACGACATTCCAAAGAATAATCGACTTATCCATGGCCCCGAATATGGCTATTGTTTCCAGAAGAATGAGCATCAAGAACTTGATAGCTAACACATATCCAGAGTAGGTTTAACATATCAACTGGCAATGACGATTCCTTAATTTGATGGATTTGTCACTGATACAACAGGAACAATTTTGAACATCATTGTTATGCCTAACATTGCGTACAGCTCTTTCTTTAGAATTGACAGTAGAAAATTTTTATCAAGGATGCTGTCGCTCATAATTTCACTTTTAAAAGTTTCAAAATTACTGCTCAGTTTGCTGGAATAATAATGAGTGATGGCATATATCTTGAAGTCATCATAAACATTCAGCATGTGGATTTAAGAAATACAAAACATTTCAAATACCTCAGTGTATGGATCCATTATAAAAAAAAAAGTTAAAACAGGACATAAGGGAATTGAACATAGGCTGCCTTAGATGTAGTCCTGCTTAACAGAACAATTTTCTACAACGCCAAAGCATAGACCTTAAAATTAGAGTAATGTTTTTAAACTGTCTCGCTTTATTAAGACTTGCGTATGGATGTGATACATGGTGCTTAATCCGTTCATAAATACTTAAACTCTTAGCTGTATAGCTCTGCTTTCTCATATCAATGGTTAAAATTGTTTTGAGCGGCTGTATCCTACGGGTCTTATTGAAGACCATTTTTGAACCTTGTAAACTGGCGCTACAAAATCATTAACAAAGAACTGTACCAAAGAAAAGCTAGCATCTCGTCTACAGTCGCTCTCTCGCAGACGCGCCGTCGCCTCAATCTGTCTTTTTTACAAATACTTCCATGGTAAATGCAACGAGGAGCTGCATTCGCTGGTTCTCAAACTTCATGAGTTCAAGCGCCCTACGAGGTTGGCATCCCGCTCTCACCCTTTCACTCTCGAAACTATTAAATGTAGCCGTCTCTTCTACTCCAATAGCTTCATATCTCGCACCTCTCGCCTGTGGAACTCTCTTCCCCATTCCAGTCTCCCTGAAAGCTATAATCTCCAACTATTCAAATGTAATGTCAATCGACATCTCAAGTTACCTTGATCTATCCACTATCCTTCTCATCATTTCCTCTAACTCTCCTATCTGATCTTGCTCCAAATCTTCTGTAACCCCTTGCGTCCCAGTGGCTTCCCGCCTTGCTTGGGGTGAAACGCAAAAAAAAAAAATACTTGAGGACTATCAATAGCAGCAACAGCTAAAATGGATATCATATGTATGAAAAATTAATGACATAATCAAGATGTTGACATTCCACGCAACTTGTAATAAAAGGTTAGGAAGGAAACTCCCCCAATACTCGAAAGTGTAAGTTTTATGAATTTAAATCGACGATAGTACAAATGTTCCAAAAAGTAGCACCCAAGATAAACCTTCCCAAAATAGAAACCATGATCTGAAATTGGAATGAAAACTTATGGCAACAACGATGAATCCATCAGGAAAATTCAGGATATAGAATTAACAGTAAACATTTCAAAGACCTCAATTTATGGGTCATTTAAAAAAATCTAGTATAGGAGATAAGGTATATTTGATATATAATAGGCTCCGCTAGGGATAGTCTCGCCCAATACTGCAAATTGTTACAAAACCAAAACAGTAACCTAAAAGTTGAAATCATGTCTTTAAATAACTTTGTCAATATCAAGACGTATGGATATAAATGCATAGCACTAAATCCATCCAGAAATATCTAAAGTCCCAGATCAATGGTTAATAATTTCATTGAGCAATTGAATCCTGTAGGTCTTAGCTAGAACCATCCTATCTTCGAATCCTGTGAACTGGCAATAAAGAATTAGAAACAATATATGGTAACAAATAACAGAAGGGACGTCAATTAGGAACATCCACCGGCAGTAACAAATAAAATGTATAGCACATGTAACTTGAAGAGAATATAAAGACTTAGTAAAGATCATAAGGTAACACACCACTTTAGACAAAAGCTTATAATGGAAAGAGCGATAGCAGTTACGGGGACTAATAGAAAAAATTCAAAGTGAAAGATTTTATAAATTTCAACAAAGTGTGGCAATAGCTGCTTGGCTAATGAATGACAAATTTTTCTTATGGTGGAACGGATAATATAACCCTGACCATTATTCTGACATGAAGGACTAACGTAATTCTGTTCATTTTTCAAACTGTTGTCTTTATTGATTTAGACAAAGTATTTTATTCGTATATTCACCAAACTTCCTGCATCGTCTATAGTTTTGTATTTTTTTTTTTATTATTCCATATATTTTTGTCTGGATTCTCTTCATTTATCCTATCAATAGATTCTTCGATTTTATTTTATAATCTCTGGGATGGATATATTTAATTGTTCGATATATTTAAAAAAATATATTTTTTCTTAATCTTTGTTGTTTTTAGCGCAATACTTATCGTATTGTATGTCGTTTTCAGATTTTTCAGTATTCTTTACATTAATGTAAAGAGAAAGGTTGCTTTCGTGGCTCTCGCACATACAGAAGGGAAATCCTCAAGAGTGCCGCCATTGAATATTACCCAAATATTAATCTACGCCCAGGCTTTTCCTCCATTTCACATTTCTTAACAGAATTACTTCTCTCCCTAACAAACGTACACAACAATATCGTGAAATCAAAAGAAAATGGTTGAATCCGTCAACACAGCAATAATAACGCTATCTCCACACGTGACAGTAATTGACGTAATTTTCAGTTAACAGGATGAAAATAGCGTTCTATAAATTCTTCCAGTTGCTAAGGACATTTTCTTTTGTTATTATTAGTTACTTTGTTTAATAAATTCATTTCATTTTTGCTTTGAAAAAGTCCACATTGAACGAAACACTTCGGCTACTATTACAGTATTCCTATTTATAAATACAGATTTTTTTTTCAATTGCATCCATTATGGAGAAAGTATTAATGAACATTATCTCAACTAGGCTCTCATCGTTTCATGAAAGTCTTCTCCCCACGTGCAAGTTTGGTTTTCCCTCTGGAAATAGATGCAACGATGGCATATATATCAACAAACAACTCCAAGAAATTGCTTACCTTTCAAATAGGAAACTGCACACATGCTTTGTCGACCTCACATCATATGACCACATCAACAGAGACTTTCTCCACTCATCCATTAGAAATCGCCTCCCAAACTCCGAATGCAGCTATCTATTAGGAATGTATCGATCTACAAAATCTTTCATGTCTATCAAGGACCCCAATACAGAAACGTTTCAGACCTCATCATAAGTACGATAAGGAGGAAATGAGAGCTCCAGTTTAAACATTTCTTATCGTATCCAAAACGAGTCTATCAATAGAAGACAATGATCCTGCTTCCCCCACTCCCAGGTCAATGTACTGATGATGTACATGTTCCTAGTTTGAATACTAATAAACTCGAACAGAAAATCAGCATCCTTTATTAAGTATTCAAAGAAATGAGAGACAAGAAAAACATTTTCAAAATGGAAACTATGATCTGGAATTGCAATGAAAACAGTGATGGTACCTATTCTGAATCTGTTGTGGATTCCGAGATGAATTCGGTCTCCAAGGAATGACAAACGCAATAATTAAATATAAGAAATAAAATGTATTTATACAATCATACAAAGAGTAATACTGTTAGTAAGTCCAGGAACGTGGTTAGTAGCAAATACAGATAGGTATATACAGTCTCGAAATAGGACTTCCTTAGAGTCTAAGTGCTTGTAACTGGCTTCTACAAGAGGTTACCTCACACTATCTCCGTTCGTATATTCTCACACTATCCGACTACCGACCACGACTTCCGACTACGACTGCCATATGACTACTGCCCTCACTGACTGTAACTCTGGGTATTTAACGGCAGCAGTCCAGGTACACTTGGTAGAGTCCACTTATATGAAAAAGGGGTGGACCCCATAACAGAATCTATCATAAAAAAATACAGGATATGGAATTAGTAAATGCTAAACACTTCAGATTCTTTGGAATATGGCTCAGCAATAACAAATTAAGTGTATTAGAAAAAAGAATTTGAAAATAAAATAGCGTGTGCCAGAGGTAATGTCACCCAAAACTGCTAATTGTTATGTAGTCAAAACATCAACCTGAAATCTCAAATCATTTCTTAAATAGCCATGTCAGACATTTATATGCATGCAAACCTGTTCAAATATATGGCACCAAACCTGTTAAAAAATCTCTAAACTGTCTGCTGCATATAACCGCTTCCTAAGATCAATGGTGTAAGAATGCCAGGCAGTCTTGGCAATGATCATTCTTCTTTGAACATTGTGAACTGGCATTACAGATTCATAAACAAAGAATTGTACCAAATAACAGAAATCATGTCACTTGAAGACTACCAAGAGCAGCAACAACTAAAGTTGATAGCACATGTAATGCAAAGAGAAATTGATGACATCATCAAGATGTTACCATTCCACACCATTTCAAATAGAAGGTTCGGAAGGAAACCCTTATCAATACTGGAAAGAATGAAAAAGTTACTGAATCTGTTTTTCTAAAAAAGTGTTTTAAGAGAAAGGTGATATAAATTTCAACTGAAAACAGTACTGGCTGCTTGGTCAATGAATGCCAAAATGTTTCCCTGTAGAGAAAGGGCTGAGTCACAAAGACTATAAATAGCTGCAGGCAGTTGAGTGCATACTACTTCCTGTGAGTCAATAACACTACACTACAATGGCATCACCACTATCTAAAGAACTGAATGAACAATTATCACTGGATAATTATGAATACATATAAGTGTGGTTTAGGATACTAGCTGAAGCTAGAACAAAAAAACTGAAGGATTTGAAATTAGTTGTGGGAGAAAACCAGATAACTGATCTCTTCTTGGCAACTGCTGGTTGTAAGGCTATTATAAAATTATCATCAATTTCACACCCAAGACAGTTGGAGGAAATGGCATTTGACAATATAAGTCAATTAATAGTGTAAAACATAGCAACCAAGAAAAAACTAGTGACTGCAAAGAGAGCTAAATTCATGAATCACAGTCCAAGCTCCAAAACCACTGAATGCATAAATCTTATAGAGTAACTGTATTGATCTACAGAAGGGCCCTAATATGGAAAACATTTCAGACCTCATCATGAGCACAGCGAGGAAGAAGTGAGAGTCCCAGTCTATTTAATCTCTTCCTAGACTATGCTCAGCACATTTACAAACATGATGAGGTGGGCACTGACCATTTAAACATTCCATACTGCATCCCAAATGATTCTGCTTTCCGTCGTGAGGCCAATGTACTGTGATCTGGAATTAGAATGAAAGCATCCACCCTGAATCCATTATAAAAATACAAGATGTGGAATTAGTAAATGCTAAACACTTCAGACGGATCATCAATAACAAATTAAGTATAAGAGAAAAAGAATTTTACTATAGAATAGGCTGTGCCATATGTAGTTTTGCCCAACACAGCAGATTGCAAGGAAATCCGAACATAAACCTAAAAAGCTCGAGTCATGTTCTTAAATATCCTAATAAGATCGAGACTTTCACATGGATGTCATGCAGGATGCCAAACCCATCCAGAAATATCTAAATTCTCAACTATATAGAATCGCTTTCTAAGATAAAAAATGTCCTTAGAGTCTTGGCAAAGATCATTGCTCTTTGAACACTGTGATCTGACGATACAGAATCATAAACAAAGATGTGTACCAAATAACAGAGACAACATGTAATAAAGACTACCAACAGCAGCAACAACTAAAATGGATAGTATACAATCTAAGTACGCTCACCTAAGTTCGATGGTTAAAAAAGACTGAGAGAGTAAAGCCCGAGTGTCTTGGTAAAGATCAATATTTTTTGTAAATTGAGAACTGGCGCCACAAGATCTCAAATAAAGAACTGCGCCAAATAACATTGACCACATCACTTGCGGAATGTCAACAGAAGCAACAACTAAAATGAATAGTAATTGTAACTCGAAGAGAAATAATAACATAATCAAGATGTTGACATTTCACACAACATGCAAGAAATGGATCAGAATGAAACACCCATCAATCCTGGAACAAAAAGCTACTGGTCTTGAGAAACCTTTTTTCTTAAAAAAAAATATTTTAAGAGGAAGGTTTTATAAATTTCAACAGAAACAGTACTAGTTGCTTAGTCACTAAATGCCAAATGTTTTTTTGGAGGGAAACGGTTAATATTACCATTACTATAATAAAAAGACTGAGGAAACAATTTCACTGTTCTCTCTCCACCTGTCGCCACGACTATACACGGTGCTAACACTCAGTCGCATATTTCTATCGGCTGTGTTTTTCGAATTAAGCAAACGAAGAAAACGAAAAATACATGAACATCTTCTAAAGATCGGAGGTAAAAACTGAGAAATGCCATGAAAAGTCTCAGTAGAAACGTTGTGTCAAATCCAACCAAAATGAAGACATTCATTTAAAAATCATATTAAATAAATAGATTTTCAAACGTTATATCTACAAGCTCGATTCATTCACTCATCGCTTTTATTCTGAAAAAAAAAAAGAAAATGTGTTTGTTTGAGTTTAAAAAAAAAGAGAAATGAAAGAGATGAAATCATGCCTGCAAGAGAAGAATAGCATGTTGTTCGCGCGTAAAGTACCTAGAAATGCTTCCGAGAAAAAAAAAAAAATGGAAGAATTGTTATTGACATTTATTTTAGGTTTATGAACATTTAACCAGTAATATTGTCTTTCAATGTTTTTTTTTTTTTGTTTTTTTGTAATGAAAAATTGCAAATATTCGTTTTCCTTTTGGCGAGGACAAGTGGCGTGTAAAGATTTTTCATTCACAAAACAAAACATTATTATTATTATTATTATTGCCGTTGTTGTTTCTTTGTGTTGCAGTTGATCTTTTCAGTATAACTAGAATCGTTAGCAAATATATACCTTATATTTATTCAGCTCACTATAGAAATATTAATGTAATCTGCAGTTTTTTTCTCTTTCCAATGAAGAATTGATTGAATGAATTTTATTTGCTTATTTTAAGGCTATACTGATGTTGAAGTATCGGCATAGTTGTCGTCATAGATGTTGGGATTTCTATGACATTGAACGGATCCAAGGTTAAAGTTCATTGCTTTTTTATTCCAGCCTATGACTTAAGTAATTATATTTCCACTATGACATTTTAATACATTTCGAAACCATAATGTCATTTTATTACACAACGGTGACTTTATGGGGATATCATCAGAGAAAATTACTCTCATAAAGCTTATTTTTCGTTGTTGTTGTTGTTACTTGTTTTGTACTAAATAGTCACTCAACAAAAGTCCAGTAGCCACTCAGGGTAGAATAATATTAAATAAGATTGTTGTGTGAACTTAAAGTAGAAAGCAAGTACAAATTATGAGAATACGTAGGTGGGATAACGTTTGACTCAGGACATGACTACGGTGAAGCATCCACTCAGGAGTATGTTTCTGTTGTGGTATACCTACGGACGAAAATGAGTATGTCCTCCATTCAGATAAATACAGTATTAAATACTGTATCTTGGTCTGCAGTTGTAGATTCATCTCTAGCTACGCTGGTCAAACTCTCTGCCTCCGGACAGAGAGGATCCCAGACGATCCCTATGTCGAAGTGCAGAGTCTCCTCTCAGGAAACCGCTACCCGAATCTGTTTTATACGTGGCTTACGGGGAATTTTTGGCCGAGCCTACAGGCTCGGATATCGCACGTGGGGGCGGTTCGTAGACTTCTTGCAGTTAGAGATTCATTGTGGAATTCACTTGACTCACTTCTAGCAGTTGACTACTTCTACGCGCCGCTGGCGAATCTTATATGTGTTGTTCTTGTCCGAAGTATTATCGTTCATTACCAACCTTCGTTTCATTATTCTATTCAGTAATCTTCCATATGTTACAACAAAAGCCAAATAAATATAAATAATAACCCTTTGTTTAAGAACAAGTGAAATAATTTTAAAATTGTCGTTACCTTGGCCATTTTGTAAGACTTTAAAATGTTGGAGGTATTTCTGCCGTATCCAGTATAAGGAAAAACAAAAATCATCCACCTCAAACCTGTACGCAATATATAAAGACAGAATATTATGGCTGAAATGTTTAGTTACATGTAAACTAGAAGAGAGTATATTGCTGAATACAATGAAAAATACTTCTTAGACAGCAGACAATACAGGAAAGCCAAAGAATATATCGCCTGAAACATTCTGTTAAAACATAAACATCCGTCCGAAAAGCTATTTAGATTTGGTGTTCTTAGTCTAGACTTCGGTTTAAAATTTTCCTTTCCTTAACGGTTTTAGCTTCTGAAAATATCAGCCATTGCAGTGAGACAGATTTGAATTGGATCTGGTGGTAGTGGTTTTTGAGATACTGGCATATTCTGAAGACGTGATGTTTTCTAGTAAAAACCTTTTACAAGACGTAAAGAATGCGCAGCCGCTCACGAATACGACGGCCGCACGGTACACAAATTTTGGGTGAGAATCTGTCTGATTCGAACTTTCTTCTTACCAGTGGAATAGTGAGTAGACTTCAAACTTGTCTACGTGACACGGCGTACTGTCGCTGTAAAGGTTTGGACCAGTAAAACAAATGTATATAACTCATTTGAAAATTTTCCCACGGGAAAAATTAGATTGAGTAGGTAACGTTGTTTTGATTTTGATGTGCGGGTAGTATAATGGCATGTGCAAAAGTTATCAGCGCTGAGATTGCAATCAACATACCCGGTTCAAATTCTATCCGAAACAATTATGTTCAATTAACTCTAAAGGACGGAAAAAAAATACGGATCCATCTCCCTTCAGTTACGGATTAAATACTAGAAAAGAACGGCTGCATTTCTTTACGTGGCAACCAATCCAGGAGAAAGAAATCCCTGAATGGTGTCACACAGCACGAGTAGGGTTTTCACTGTATCCACGAGTGGTCATGTCATTCACAATAAGTGAAGCTGTACTAACCACCTGGCACTTCACCCAGTTGCTTCATTTTTGAAGGAATGGTGAGAGCGTAGGTCGAGAGCATTATATTCTTCTGCTTCTTGTATGTGCCGTGTCCCTTCAAGATGTTGATGACTATGACTCTCCACCATGTTCTGTCGCTTCGAGCTCTTCTGCTATCTCTCCAAAATCCCATCCACTTATGCGAACTCGAAATTTTAACTGTTTCTGACGTATAAGTGTCCTTTCTGCTGGCATTTTCCTCTATAACTTTGTCTCGCGTGTTCAGTCCTTGGTATTTTCAGAATCTTTCATGTCGAAACAAATTTCGGTTGTTACATATTTCTTCTTCATCCGTGATGAGATTGTCAAGTATTCACTGCCATACAGTTGACCTAAGAAAGATTTTTAGCCAGGAGAAATAACTACATGCAATTTCAAAATTTAATTACGTAATCCCTATTCAACACAAACAAACAATATTTGGAACTAGTATAGAGTAGGTCCTCCATTTGCTAGTTCCAGTGCTTGTATTTGATTTTTCCTAGATTTGATCAAGTTATCAACAATCGTCTGATCCATATTTTGCCGCTCCTTTAACAATGTTTCTTTAAGGGTTGCCACTGACGTGATTTTGGTTGCACGCTCTCGAAGTCTTCGGTCAAGGTGCTCCCAAACGTGCTCTATTGGATTCATCAGGATTTTGGGCTACCCATGGCAGTGACTTGATTCTTTGCGATTCCTTACAGGCCTTTGCTATTTTGCTCGTATGACATGGCGCTCCATCTTTTTGAAAAAGGTAGACATTCTTGTCAATCTGATTGGTTTCAAATAGTGGTAGTCCTTTATTTAATATTTGACAGTATTTCAGACCATTCGACTGCTCGTCAACAAAAATCAGCTCAGATTTCCCTCTAAAACAGCGCCCCACACCATTACTCCAATACCTCTATGTTTCACGGTCGCCTGAAAACATTCAGTGTTCCAAGTCTCATTCTGATTGCTCCAAACAGAAACCAATCTCGAATTAGAATATTGCCAGAATTTACTTTCATCTGACAAAATTACAGACTGCCAAATTTTATATACTTTGCCCTCGAATTCACTCGCCCAGTCCATACGACTGTTTCTGTTAATCTCTTAAATTAATGGCTTCTTTCTTGTAACTCTTCTTTGATAGCCTAGCTCTTTCAGAGTCTTTCACGCCGCATATGGGGACATTTCCATGCTATTGGCGACATCTTTGACACTCTGACGACAGTTTCTAATGACTTCCCTATTCAGTGCCCTTTTCGTTCGCTCAGACACGATGCTTGGTCTTCCTGAACGTTGTTCCACACGGCAATGGCCGTCTTCATTAAATTCCTTGACAATATTATTAAATTTTTGATGATTAACCTGTAAAAACCTAGCAATTTCTCTCATTGACTTCCCACATTGATGTCATTCTATTATTTACTATTGTTGGAATTCACTAATTCCTTACTTCTACGAACGTTCATTGCAAGATATGTTAACTATTGTTCATATATGAGAATAGCTTGATACTAACACGTATTGTCTGAATCAAAAGAAGAGACGTTATTAAACAAGCCAAAATTGCAGTAATCAACGGTGGTTAAAAACTTATCATAGCCCACTGTATAGGGGAACGGATATTGCATAACATAAAAATAAACATACTAAAAATAGAATATAATTATATATTTGGAATTTGTCCTGATAATATGAAAACCTTAAGAATGTAATATACTCCCTCTTCCTCATGGTTGACGGGGTAGATTCCATAATAACGTTGGATATTCTCTCGCTTATTTTCTCCCGGTCGCTACTTGTTTTTTTAGTTTGGCAATAAATGAGAACTTCAACTTTTTAAATCTTACTAGACGGTGGAGTAATGGATAGCGGCTCAGATTGAGAAATCTGAGAGCCGAGTTCGAATTTCAGTCGAATCCATTATATTCCTTACATGATAATACCCTTGGGAAAGGTATGAATCCTCTAATTCCCCCCCCCACCTAGCTATGGGTAAATAGCAGGACAGACAGAGTTATACAGTATTGAATGGCAACTGGTCTACTGCAAATGGCAAATGGGGTAACAATCTGCTTCGTCAGTCATGTATCTTTCGATACATGATCGCCTAAAAGTTTATCACGCTTAGCACATAACTGCCTGACTGTGTTTATTAACTACGTCGACGGTGCATCTCTGTCAAGTGGGAATTACTTCACCCCTTCCAGAAACGAAAATCTCACACGTCCTGTCCCTTTGACTTGTAACAACCAACTCTTGAAAGATTCTTCCCCATTGGAGGGAGGGGTTTTGCACAAACGCAATATAACACATCTAGCTTGCTCGACGTCCAAACAACAACTCCTCGTAAAACCTTAATCTATAACTCATTCCTACGTTCGGCTCAGCCAATTAAAATCGACATCTCTATTTTGTCTATCATCTGACCTTAAAGGTCAGCTTCAGAACGTCTGAGCCAAAATACACTGCCACTAAAAAAATAATAGTCGGAAACTATAATTTTAAAATAACATCGCCTTTTTTACATTATCTGCAACAAATATTTAAAAAAAAAGGCTTTGAGATTTCTTTGTATATTTCTGGGCTGAGGATTTAGGATTATTTCATATTTAGATTAATAACTGCTTTTTTTAATCAGTTCACAAAAACGAGGCAATAAAGCCAGCTGTATATAAACACTTCCTAAAATCAATGCTTTAAAACACCTTTGAGTGAAACCTGAGTATTGACAAAGACCACCCTTCTTTGACCACCGGAGACTGGTACTCAAGTGTTAGAGAATATGAATGTGTTAGAGAATATGAGAAAAAGAAAATATTATTAAGAAGAGAGAGCAAGAAAAGATCAGGAATTAAGAAGAGAGAGGATAACGACTGACATTGCATTTAATTTTTTGAAAATCAAATTTGATTGGAAAACAATAATTTTGAAGAGGGTTCCACAAGCGAGAAGTGCGAAAGAAATAACGGTTAGCATTCATTCTAGGATAATGATACGGTTTGTCAATATAGCACTGAGCTTAAATTCATGAGGTCTAGATACCATAGAGGATTTTACACCAGAACAATTTTTTCATGAAATTATTTATGGAAAAAGGCCCAACGAAGCTTCGTTACGGCGGTGGTAAAGTGACTTTATAGTTAACATCGATAATATTATTATTCACAATATTTTAGCTGTTGGGATCTCCAGTCATCTTCAGGTGTCTGTTGTTCCGGTTAACTTTCAGGGAATATTCAAATCAAAAGGAATATCATTATTTATGTTTTTTTTTTTTTTTTTTTCAAATGTCATATCGTTTCAGGACATTGGCGAGCGAAGAGCTCCACAGATCCCATACCTATATTATCTCTGAACTGCTACGGCCTTTTGGGAAAGATAATGCGAATAGTCTTTCATTGTTTTTGTCACGTTTATCATTTTAAAGAAGTCATTGCATTCCCTCTAGGCTAGAGAGCTCAACCAACCCTACTGTTTGTATAAAGGCCCTTCGTAAATGCAGAAATCTTTCCAACCATTGCTTGAGATTTCGTCTCTATCACGTTGAGACAGCGGTTCCCCTACTATCAGCGAAGTTAAGCAACGTTGAGCCTGGTCAAGTACCTAGATGTCTAACCGCTTGGGAATATCAGGAGTTGTCAGCTTGGTGTTGCGGGTAGTCTAATGGATAAATCTTACGCCCAACAACGATTGAGAAAGGTATGAATCCACCTCTTCTACCCCCAGCTATGGATTAAGTAGTAGAACTTGTATCTATAATTTATTATTAAGTTGGTGCAAAAATAATGACGTAATAATGTCGTTTTTTGTCGTTTATCTTAAAAACCTTTTTTTACAATATTTCCTGTTTTTAAATGAGCTGTAAAAATCAACAAACAGGGAAACAGAACAGTACAGGTGGAATATTTAGATTCATGCCTTTCTCCAAGGGAACTTATTTCATAAGGAAAAGTAACAGACGTAGTGGGAGTTTGAACGATGCACGTCAAATCCACATTCCGCGACAATAGACGTTACGCCATCGGCAAATCCGATTTTGTTTCTTTTTTTTGTTGTTGCTATGAACATAAATGCCATTTGCCACCTTGCAAAATTTACAGAAGACAGAGTTAATAAATTCTTGAACTAGTTATTTGTTTGCAATTTGCAAGTAAATGAGGGTTTTTTTTGTAGAATTTTGCATTTATTTTGGCACGAGTAAGTTTTATTACCTTCATATTTACATCTAAATAATTGCTTTAGTCATGTTTCAATAATTACTGCGACCAAATCTTCCATTCTGCAATTCGAAATTATTCTCGCATAAATATCATTTCGGCTTGTATAAGCTCTGTGGTTTGTTTTAATTTATTAGGAACCGTCGATATTTTCTAAACCTACAGACAACCGCTCATCAATATGATGCAATAAAGGCAAAAAAGAGGGTACGCTGATAACAGATAAAGAGAATCGCATGAAAGATCGAATAGAGCGGAGAGCGCTTCCACGAAGAAAGAAGGAAATCTTGCAATACATAAAAATATGGAAGGACTAGAAATATTAAAGTCTGAAGTGAAAAGGGAAGAAAACAGCAAGACCAAAAATGATTTTTAGAGATTCGCATCTTCAGGCAATTTCAGTATTGCGAACATTATAAACAGAAAAAAATGAATACCACCCTTGATTATTTACAGTCGTCTAAACAAATAAATGAATAACAACTGCTCTCTGTTCGTCGGTGTGTCTGAAACTCCTCTAACTCGTGTCAAACCAGCTCTACATAGACATATTATCCGGTTTTGGAATTAGGATAATCCTGGGATTCAAAATCTGACGTACATCTGATGCTTGAACATCCAGCATTGAAATTTGTACCCGGATGAGGAGGGAACAGTTAAAAATTCAAATTTAAATATAATTGAAAAAAAGTAGTGATTTTAAAAGTTTTTTTTTAAATTTATATTGAGTCTAAAATAACGCAAAAACTTTCTGAATTTAAATTTTCTTGTTTTAAATTCAGTTTAAAATATCTTCAAAACTTTGTGAATTGATGAATTGAGGAAATTTCTCCAAAATGCAAAATAATAATTTAAAATGAGATGATATGAAGTTTTGAAGTTCCGTCGAGTGATTTGACGAACTCAGCCCAACTGAATTTCCAAGGAGTTTGTGATATGAAGATGGCGACTCTGAGTTTCAACCCAAATCGATCTCTTGGCCAGAATTGAAATTATAGCCGAAATTAGTGTGAAGGTGAGGTTTTGAAGTTCCCTGGAGTGAAGTGAGAAATTCAAAGTTATTTCTTCAAAATTATCATTACTGTTTTCTACGCCGGTCCAGAGGTGCATCTAGTTTTGGGCCGGAGTTTTAATTACCCCCACATCTGAAGAGTTAACTTAAGTGTCTGCTTGGAGGGCGGCTTTTAAGCTAGTAATGAATGAAATACAACAACGGTGATATATCGGAAGACATAAGCAGGTTCATTTTATAGTTCTGACCAGGGAGACAAGTGCAAACGAATTTGAACCATTCGAACAATCAGCTTGATGGTCTACATAAAAAAGAAAAATCATGATTCAAATTCTGATCAAAAGGACACGTAGCAGAATTAAAGCGGGAAATGGAACATGAAGAGTTTGGTTTCCTTAAAGACACTGGTTGTATAAGGATGGGACGGAAATGAGGCTAGAATCAAGCAGAGAGGAAACTTTAAATATCTGTTAAGCGTTTTGATGGAGGACGGTAAATGCGACACCGAGATCCGTAGACATATTGGGATGGCCAAGGACACATTTCAAAAGCTGGGCAAAGTATTGCGAGACAGTAAGATTTCTTTGGTAACGAAGAAAACAATACTGATCTGTTACGTTACATCTGTCCTACTTTACGGCAGCGAATGTTGGACGATTTCCTCAAAGATGAAGAAGAGACTCGCGGCGACGGCGGTGTAGTTCTACAGAAGGATGCTGAGGATATCATGAACCGAGTGTGTGAATCTGATACTCACTAGTCGAATAGAGGGAAAGAGAGACAAGGGAAAAAAACAATGCGTGACATACCTGGCGGACTTAAGCAAGTGGATGGCAGAACGTGGTCTTTAGGATAAAGTAGATGGAAGGAACTTGTTGAGAGCTGTAAGGGATACAGGGAGGTGGAAACCATGATCGCATACGCCCTGAAAGAACATGGCACATAAAAAAAAAGAAAGACACTGGAGTAAGGAAGTTATTTATGCTCAGAGTGATATCAGAAGAAGCAATAAAAATGAAGAAAGAGTGTTTTATAGATAATGCAAAAGCTTTTGATGAAGTATGTCACGATGAACCGCATGAAAGATTGGGTAGGTTCGATTTATTTGAGGAGTATATTAGAATAATCCCAAAATCATACTGGGAGCAAACCGCCTGCATACTGATAGAAAATGAATTTATCATTTATACAAAAGTAGAAAGGGGCGTAAGACAAGGGTGTAGCTTTTCGTCGAACTTATTTAACTTTTACAGTGATGTGTTGCTGAAAGAATTAGAAGTGTAACTAGGATTCACTATTGGCGGCCACAATATTAACAAAATCATTTAGGCAGGGGGAACAGTACTGAGAGTAAACTGAGATTGGAAATTATAGAACATCTCACAGATAGTTATAAAGGAAGGCGAGAAGGACGGAATAAACATCGAATGTAAATAGAGACAGTATATGGTTGTCAGCAAAAGAAACAGTTCAAAATACTACCTACGAATTGGAGACACCAATGCAAGAACAACAAATTAAATACCCAGAATTGTTCTAGTCAGAAAATGCAACAGCTTTTGCGTCACATTGTTATAAACAATTATTTTTCATCGCTTGTAATCATTCTTCTTATGTCATTCTTGTTATGATTGATCAAATAATCACAGTTTGAAAATGAGGCCCATTATGTATTTCCGTCAAATCATGAGATACAGACATGGTAGCGATACACGTATCCGTCTTTTCAAATGTCATAAAAAATCCATATGAGATCTCTGGAGTATCTCTCCGATAGCCCAACCAGCCTTTCGATCAAGCTTTTCATCAAGAACGACTTCAGGCCTACTAGAATATTCTCAGTCGTCCAGATAAAAAATTCTATTGAACTTAGTGAAACACTTTATCTCAGCTATGGCACCATCTTCATAAATAGCACATAAGCATTTTGCAGTTTTTTTAGGCGTCTGTCTTTTCACTTCTGGAAATAAACAAGCATCGAATGACGAAAATGAATTTAATAATCTCCATTTTCATTCTGACGTAAAAACCTTCGACATTCTCAATCCACGTAGGTATATATATATATATATATATATATATATATATATATATATATGTGTGTGTGTGTGTGTGTGTATACGCAACATACTTATAGAAAATACAAGAATCATAGACATCCACATGTAAAAAATATGCTAAATAATGGAAGAATTAATAAGAAGAAAAAGTCAACCTCCAATAACATCAACTACGAACACGGCCACAATGTTCTGAGGGTGTTTGGAATATAAAATATTTCTATAACTTTAGATGAATATATACAAATAATCCATACATTCAGTTAAAAATTTTAAAAAAGTGATTCTTGATAATGGCTGAAAGATTAGAAGAAAGCGATCGGATATTTCGAGCATTTGAACAATTTTCACGGACTTGATGCCCAGAAAAGAAAATACATATACGAATAGATGCAAAATTAAATAAAAAAACAATCGCAAGACCTTGTCAGTCGTCTTTAATGAAACGTACATAACAGAGGGATTGATATATATATATATATATATATATATATATATATATATATATATATATATATATATATATATATTCCCAAGAGGATAGAATCCAGGTAGAACTCAAAGTCCAAGACAGAGTAAGAATGTAATATATAAAGCCCAAACACTAATATTCCATGGTTATAATTTATTACACTGGAATGTTAATCATGATCCAGTTCATCAGACCTACAAATTCAGAAAGAAATCGGTTCATATATATATATATATATATATATATATATATATATATATATATATATATATTAAAAAGAAGATAAGCCGCAAACGTTTTTCGTAGGAATGTTTTTTTTTATTTTAAAATATATATTAAATGCTATTTTCTATAATTCTGCTATACGAGTTTCTGGTTGCACGTCCTTCTTCAAACAAAGAGTAATTATTTCCACATATAAAAATTAAATTTTTGCGTGGTATTTATTCAAATATGTTTGTTGGAATGGTGTTAAGAGTTTATATATATATATATATATATATATATATATATATATATATATATATAGTGCTTTCTGCAAACTTCGCCATCGCTTGTCGAATGAGCGGGGTATTCAACTGGATACGAAAATTCGTGTTTACAGACCTGTTGTACTTGCCATCTTTTTGTATGGCTCAGATTCTTGGATTCCATACAGGTACCATATACGCCAGCTAGATGTTGTCCATAAAAGCTGTCTGCGTGCAATCTGTGTTAACCTTCAAGATAGGGCATCTAATGTAGACATGTTTAACAGGTGTAACATTGGAGGAATCGAAACTTTTATCATAGTCTCAGTTACGGTGGACTGGTCATGTCTTGAGAATGTCTGATGAACAGGATACTCAAGATCCTAATATACTGCCAGTTAGATCAGGCCTATAGGAATGTAGAACGCCATTGGCTAAGATACAAAGAAAAGTTGAAAAGCAACTTGTCAGCAGTCAATATACCGCATAACACCCTTGAGCGCTTATCCTTGGAGCGGCTAGATTGGAAATCAACGTGTTTTAATGGTTCAGCAATTTTCAATCTGCTTGTCTGAATCATCTTCAAGAAGAGAGGGTAAGATCTAAAAGGTCAGCCAATCTAACAGTGATCTCATCTCACAATCCTCACATTTTCTCCATATGTGGCCTCCTTTGTAAATCACTAGCGGGTCTTTAATGCCACTTAAGATTATCGCACAAACTTTCATCAATGAGCTGAATCAATAAGCTGTCAGATCCTCATATGTCGAAACCGACGGGGGAATCCATTATATATATATATATATATATATATATATATATATATATATATATATATATATATATATACCACTACAAACTGGTACCATAAAGAGTTTTAAAAATCCTGAGATTTTTAAAATTAAAATTCATAGGGGAAAATGTTAATTGACTAAAGGTATCTTAATTCCAATTATAAAGAGAATTTGCTCTTTTTACTAAAAATAGAAATTAAACACTCTTTTGTGAGTCAGTTCTAATATATTTCAAGTTCTATGTTGCATTAATAGGGATCACCTGGATTATACCAACGGATATATATATATATATATATATATATATATATATATATATATATATATATATAAGTGTGTGTTTGTGTGTGCATACACTAATATTAATAAATACACATTTATTTCATGACCAGTGGAACAAGTAAGAGTTGAGTCATTCTGAGGAAATAAATTTATATTTATTGGTACACACATTAGCTCTATTATTATACATCTAGTACTGTTTCATTAATATCATGTGTGACCCCCACCACATCTCTATATATTCCTACATAAAACAAATACAAAGGTTAATGATTTAAATGCCGAGAAATCCATCTTCGCGAACAATTCAAATAATATACAAAAACCCCGAACCTGTTTATGAATGAAAAGATCCTGTTTTATAAATTTCAGTTGCAATAGGTCTTTTTATTTTTACAAGCTTTCGTCTGTTCCTACAGACATCCTCAGGTATGAAATAGATTTTGTTCTTGTTTTTACTCTCAGTAATAAGTGGGCAAGGAGAGTAAATACAAGAACACAATCTATTTCATACCTGAGGATGTCTGTAGGAACAGACGAAAGCTTGTAAAAATAATAATCTCTCTCATATCCGGGTTTCTCTTATATCCGGGTTTCTCTTATATCCGGGTCTCTTATATCCGGTTTACACTATATATATATATATGTGTGTGTGTGTGTGTGTGTGTGTGTGTGTGTGATTGTGTCTGTGTGTGTGATAAATTTCAGTCACATTTGAAACGAAGTCACGTGTTAAAAGCCCTATTAAAAAACTACGAACTTTTCTTTTTTCTTTTTCCAATCACCGCTTTAATTTTCATAAACAACCATTTCAACGTATATTTTATTTTCCATCTTAAGAAAAGTTTACAAAAAAGAAAAGAAAACCAAACCAAACCAAATTGATCTGTGACCTCTGAGAGACGACGTACATCCCTGGAGAATACATTAACGGTGTCGGATAATCTTGAGATTCGCCTGGTGGAGACGTACGACGGGTGAAAATTACAACACGATGCGATGTCGTCACTTTTATGGCGACACTGATGGCGTCTATAAATTAGGCACGGGTGTCATTTTCGCGCCTTTCCCCAAATGACGGGAATATTTATCAATTTATAGTGTTTTCATAATTTGGAAATCGATAAAAAATATCAAAATATATTAAGTGGCTGACTATTTTTTATGGTTTCATTGGAAAACAACAGAATTTTGTTTCTGCCTGTTGATACTTAAATGTCCTTTTCAGTTTTTTTTGTTTTTCCTATTAATTCAAATATAATGTACATTAGACTTAACTTACAACTATAAGCCACCGACTCCCACTATCGTTCTCGGATGACTTGCTGTCTCTATTTTTATAACTAAATTAATTTTCTACTGAAAATATAATTACAAGGTTTGAATAACCTAGCAAATTCAGTTTTCAGTTATTTAGTGTTTTTTCATTTTTGGCAACAAGTTATAATGGCAATTTATTATGCATAGTTTAGATGATAGAATTAATACAAGTAAAAGTTTTGTCACTTAGCTGATTCATGTTTCCTTCAGCATTCCGACTTCAGAGTTTCGTAGACGGACCTGTCCGCCCACTCGTCAGTATCTATGTATAGCTGGTCACTCGTATTCGAGGATATCTGTCTAATAGTGCTGCTAGCCAATCCCTATTGCAGACGCTTGTTCATATTTGTGTTGATTCAACACCCACAGAGGCCACCTGAGGTCTATACTGCAACTATGTTAAGCAGACCTTAGTTACAGTTTCTGGGAAAGAGCGTGTTATCTAGCCTGATCAACAATTTGAAGGCCTGCACGCTCAAGCCCTCGGTGAATTGTGACTTCGTGCTAGCGCAGCTATCGGCAGCACTCAAGAGACCCGTCCAGCCAATTTCACTCACAAGGCCGTGGTACGGTTTTCAGGCACTTTCCAAATGGAGCGTACGCAGGGATCGACCCCTCCATTCCAATAACAAAAGGACAAATCGACAATGGTGAGATTCGATCCCGGGTACCATGGTCGGAATTCGAACGGTCTAACCATTCGTCCAGTCAATGAAGTTTTCTTTCCGTATATACGAGTGCGCATCCGTGTACAATATCGTGATTATTTTTCCTTTCCGTCGTTTTCTTTTTTTCACTTTACATTCACTCCTTAATCCTTTCTATCGTTTTTTTCTTTTTTCCTTTTCCAAACAACTGTTGCTACTTGACTTCCGATTTTCTCGACATGCTGTCGTTATTGATTTTTTTGAGCGTTATAATATATATATATATATATATATATATATATATATATATACCACTACAAACTGGTACCATAAAGAGTCCGACAATTATTTAAGACATTTTTATGTTTATACATTATTTTTTATAGATATAATTTAGATACATTTTTTATAGATACAATTTAGATACATTTAAGTAAATGCTCTGTTTATAATAAACAGTATTATTAAAATTTACCGGCCTGGATGTCCGAGAAATTTTCATAGAAAATATTCGTCCTCCGACAGGAATCGAAACTGTATCCTATACGGAACCGTCATATAGCCTGACGTGCCTTAACCGATTGAGCCGCAGAGGATCGTTCGGTTAGCAAGGTCGATTTTACTGCTTTTAAACTTCAATCTTCCATGAATCTCTCACGTACGTTCATATCTGCTCAAAGCGTATCCAAATGTAAACAAATGACGTCACACATTATGAAATGGACAAAGTCCGACAATTATTATAAACAGAATGTATAAACATAAATATAGTTAACGTTCAGTACGAAATTAGTTGAAGGTTACTCGGATTGAAAAGCAGCTGAAACATTTCGATAATTGCAACAAAGATCTAGCCATAACGATTTACTAAGCGAACTATAGATGAAGTATGATGCCGAAATTATGAACCAACCAATGGGGATAGATCTCACTATGCCGTCCTAATTGATGTAGCAAGACAACCTTGCTAACCATTACACCATGTCGCCCAGGGAATCAAATGTAATGACCAGTCCTAACTATTAGTCATCAGTCAGTTATGTGCCACGCGTTATACACGCTTAGGCGATCATGCATGTATCTTTTGATACATGACTGACGAAGCTGATTTTTTCCCGTAGTGGGTTGCGGTAGACAGGTGCCAACCAAGGAAATAGAACCGTGTCTGTCTTGCTATTTACCCATAGCTAGAAGGAGAAGAAGAGGATTCATACCTTCCGAAAGGCTTTTAGCACGTAAGTGTATGTAATGGATTCGAATGGAATTTGAAATCGGCTCTCCGATTCCACAATTATTCCACCGTACCGCCAAACTATTAGTAATACGTGACAGTTAAGAATAAATTTTTAATACGCGAACATACAGTAGCAGCATACACAGCGGATTTATGAATCGATTTATTTACCTCACATAATTTTATGGGAGTTCAGTCAAAAGAATAACGATATGGAGATATCCACTAAGTTCTTTTTTTTCATGTATAGTAAAATGCTGGGAATTTTTTTACAAATTTTTGTTCTGAAGAAACTTCGTTGGACAATGAACCCGATACAATGGCGTTCATCGCACTTTGATGGTGAAGTTTCAAAGTCATTAATGGAGAGAATTACACATTAGCAAAGATCTTAAAAACTGTCGGGTATCCGCAATGAAGTCTACTTGCCTGAGAGTTACTTCTGTGAAGTTAACTATAACTGAAGGTCAGTTCGAGCAAAGCATAACTGGCCGGTATGGGAGTTCATTCTTTTCATACTCCAGGCCGTACCTCTCTCTTTTAGGAGAGGGCTAGATTTATTACTCGACGCCTGATATGTCCCACCAAAAAGGGAGAGTGCCGAGAGGGTCTTGAGCAAGTTTTCTACGGTGCTGCCTAAAATAAATACATTAAACTTCGACCTTTGTGTCACATTCTGTTGCGACCGGTACGCGCGAATAAACACCGTTATACAAGCAAAAGCTTGCATTATTTTACCTATAAGTAAAGTCTTTGTAGTATTGCATCCCGTTGAACTGTCACCTTATCAACTATAATAAAATATGGATACTTATATAGTGAATGAGTGAGAAGATCAGTAAATGGGTGGTTGGTTTCCACGCGTTTTCAGCGAAAACATTAACACGGATCAGACATACTGTGCGACAGAGAAATAACGCGTCCTTGTCATGAAAAGACCCCAACGCGTGCAAAGGATCGCCTCGTCAGTGATGTCATGACTTGGGATCATGATAAGTTTCGGGTCTTGCAACATCATACTTGTTCGCCCAAGATACCCCACCGAAACAGTACTATTCCGGCAGGCGATCCTGAAGCAAAAAAAAAAAAAAATACGCCAAGCATACAACAGATGGTCTCATTAAATAACTGCCATTGTTGATCTTGAAATTTACAAGCGACCAATCATTAACGACTTACGTCACTTCCTCCTCAGCCAAGACGATTCAAAACAGGAATAGACAGCATGCTCGTCTTTTTTTTTTCATCTTAGGTTCACCACGCGGAAAGATCCACATTCTCAACGAACAGTTTGACATAACAGGTAAGTAATGGCAAGAAAAATTTCCTTTCCAATGAAAGGCTTTTTGCTAAACAAAAAAAAAAAAAAGAAAAAGAAAAGAAAATATCGAACTCATTCGTTGGTCTTCGGAATTATGCTAAGAAACGTTTCTTGTTTTCTCTTCCCACCATCACCAATTCTTCTCTTCCCATTTCTTTCTTTTTACACTCCTCCTCTTTTCCCTCCCGACTAGGAAAGCAATAAATAAATAAATAATATTACACGCAAATATGAAGTGAAAAATAAGGGTAGTTATTCCCAACCCACCCGTTAAGCTAAGTTAATGTTGTATTTTCGGTAGGGCTGTTACGTTATGATTTTTTTAGATTTCTTAAAACGCAATGAAACACTAAATGCACATTTATACTTCCAGTAACTGCAACGTGTCCATAACACTTTCATCAAAGACGTACTGCGTTTGTCAATAGGAAAAAATATTCTCATTCCCGACAACTCAATATTGCATATAGCAAGAACAACACAGAGAAAAAAATGAACCTCGGTTGGTCTGTGTTATGATGTTGATTTTGGGTTAGTAGAGACAAACGCCAAATAACACGTAACAATAAAAGGGTTTTAATAGGCTGGTAAAAAGGTACAGAAATCGCCTGAGTAGTCAATAACTAGCTCAGCTAAGAACTTCTGTCTCACTGTCTGTATTTATCTATCCACCCACGAGGATAAAATGTGGCACAAGGCCGGTTTAATGTGGGTATCTCCTAGCCCGTAGCCTCGGCGAAAAATATAGCCTTTTTGAGTCCGCCTAGACGGGTTCAAGGCCTGTCTACCTCCCCGGACGAAACCATGCCCTTCGGCAAAGCCTCGTCCGGGTTCCTCTCTGCTAATGCAGAGTGTTCGACAGGCATCGAGATCTCTGTCTCACTGTCTTCTTCATGTCAACTGACATGTCACTATTTAAAGTCTGTTTACAGACGCAGGTAAGTTCATCTTCAAGAGGGGGGTGGTAGCTTTCTGACACAACAGTCTGTTAAACTCCGCATATTCACCTCATATTGAAGTGCCGACCGATTGTTATGTTTTTATTGCTGTAAAATGTTTGATGAGGAAAATCAGATTCCAAAGTTCGTCGGAACATCTCATCTAAATCTGCGGAATTTTGCTCAAATGTATCGAAGAGCTGCTTTATTGCTGGTATGATGTTCTTTCAAATGATGGTGAATATATAATTGAATAAAAATGTAATTACATTTTATTTGTTGAAGACTAAATTTCATAAAGGAAAACAAAATAAATTTTTGACTCGATCTCATATTTGGTTGATAGGCTGTAAGTAAATATAAATTCGTATTCTAAAAAAACACACACAAACAAAAAATAAAACATGAAAAATGTACCACACGCTTTATTTATTTTCTTTCACAGTTTATATTTCGCAGCTTGGTCTGCTGGGTACGAAATATACAGGGTGCCCACTACAAAAAAAAACAAAAAACTGCCATAAATTAAAATGTCAATATCTGAGTAAATGCATGTCAAACGAAATTAAATAGGCTTCAAGAATAAAAAAATTATTTATGACTTAAACAACAAAAGATTTATTTATCAAAATTCGAACAAGATATTCAAAGAGATGTAGATTTTATAACCGATTTCACATGTGATACGACCCATGTGAATTCGGTAGTCCAGCTCCTGTCAAATACGTTGTAGCATGCCGTGCGTAACATTCTCCAGAGCCTCAGTGATTCTCTGCTTAAGTTCCTCTACGCGTGTAGAAAGAAGGTGTCCTTTCATATAGCCCATATAAAAAATCACAAGGTGTCAAGTCAGGTGAACGTGGTGGTCATTTCAAGAGTACCTTGTCAGTATCACTGGCACGCCCGAACCATCTTCCTGGTAAATCTTATTGAGATAGTTCTGCAGAATTAACTCCTTTTTTTTGTTGCTCAAATGTATCGAAGAGCTGCTCTATCGCTGGTATGATCTTGTTTCAAATGATGGTGAATGTATAATTGAATAAAAATGTAATTACATTTTATTTGTTGAAGAATAAATTTCATAAAGGAAATGAAATTTATTTCTGACTCGATCTGATATTTAGTTGATAGGATGTAACTAAATATAAATGCGCATTCTAAAAAAAATATATAAATTTTGTTAAAAATTGAGATCATTTGAACGAGAATTGCTTATCCTTTTAGACTACAAAATGATGTCATTTTTGAGACAAATCATGTATAATAAAACAATATATGAAACAATATTATAAATATACAAAACATATGAATGATGGTGGTGGGAAGAGCAAGAAGTACAGTTCATGAGGTTATATAGGAAAGTAAACTGTTGTTAGACTCTTCCGCCTACTATAAATTTAGTAGGAGAGAAGGTTCGGAGAACAGTGAATAGATTGAACGCTAGTTCATTCGACACACTCTTACTAGTCATGTGATACTCTTCTGATGTACTTACTGTTTAATATACGATATATCTGCAAACCTGGTTTTGTTATTATTTAACCCTTTGGTCACAACAATAACTACTAAACTTAACCTTAAATAGGTTAAGATTGCAGTGGCAGGGAAAATATAATTCCAGAAATCTGTTCCACGAGGCAGCAGTTCTTGAGAAGAAGCTGTTCGATTAGAACTTCACCCTTACTAATAGAATACAAAGAGAATAAGGATGATTTATCTTCGTGTCGTGTCCTAGCTGCAACTGTCAGAACTGGTGTCACCAAGGAATGTATCGTCCTAGAACACTTGCAATGGATATAACGATAGAGAAACGTTTTTGTCTGCGAGATAGGTGTCTTAGGGAGGAAGATAATTCATCATTCACAATGCCGCGAATATGTTTTTGAATTCTATCAAGACAGGCAAGTGAAGATCAGGTCGCTCTAATACAAATACGGTATTTGCGAATAAAAGAATATAAAGAACTCAACGGGAAATTGAACTCACTCCCCGAGTAACTATTCCGAACCTTTGTCCATAACACAACCCGCACATCCATGCGTACAGTATCTGGCATTCCCATATGGTCACCAATCTAGGTACTGACAACGCGCCATGCTAACTCCACGTTGCTTAACTCGTTAACGGTGTTTCAGCGGTGATGTGGCCGTAAGACCAAAGAAGATTATAAAATACAAGAATGTTAAAGGATGCATCTGTGGAAACGGTGACTTTTAAAAAGCAAAAACTAAGGAAACGAAAGGCAAAATGGCAATAGACAGTAGTTTATATGGCATGATAAACATCCTTCGTCTTTGGACCTCATTTAGTAAAATGAATATACCGGCCAAAATGTTTGACTACAAACAACCAAGAGGTTGACAATATAATGAAGAATAAAATTGAATGTAATTCCCAGTATATATTTATTTTAAAATAACTCAAAAAATGGAAATGAAGTTTTGAGACGCGTGTGCTACAGAATTTCAAATCCCTATTCCTGACGTAAATATAGCATTGCTATTTCGTAAATGTTTCAGCAGCCATCCGATTTAGATAAAGGTAGAGACCTGGTTAGTTAGTCAACATTCATACCTTTAGTGGAGAGACTGGATGACCTCTCCAGGTGAATGCCTGGGCGATAGCACATGGAAGACATGCGCTGTCTAGGTTACATGGCCTACCTCTCGGTCGTACCGACAAGATACAGAGAAATACAGTGCCTTACCTTTGGGGTCAGCTCGGCTGCATTTGTTGTCGGAAAGTTATCGGGGATTACAGTTAACAACCTTTGGGCCTCTACTCCGGGTTTTTTCGGGGGATTTATTTCCATATCCTTTTCTATTTTTGGATATGATCGCAAGACTGTGGAGGTTTAAAATCAGGGTTTTATTCCCCCTATTTGCTGGACTATTTGAGTCTAATCCCACAAAAACATTTTATAGACAGTGAGAGGTTATCCCAGTTATCAACTGTAGCTATGACAAACTTTGGAACATCTATATTGTATTTATATGAACTTTATACACATTACGGCTTTTAGAATCTCCACAAAGTTTGGCGGTTTTTTTAATATATAAAACGTTACGTAAAGACAAACACTAGAAAGCAAGACAAATAGTCGACTATAAATAAACAAATACACATATCGAAACGTTTGCTAATTTATGAAAAAGCAGGAAGACCGTTATAATTCTGCTTGTCCCTACTTTTGTTCGTTAGTTAGTTCCTTAGTTTGCATGAATATAATGCCCTACCAATACCTAAAAAACAATTGACTATACCGTTTTCACCACACGAAAACACGGAACTGACATATTGGAGACGCTGTTTGGTTTCGGTGAGAAAAAAAAAATCCAAGATGGAAATGTTTAACGTCTGTTTCAGTGAAATGGAAAAAGTTAGCAATTTTAAATCTTTTAATTTGTACACCCTTAATTTTAAATAAAATAATGAATAATAATGTTTGCAAGACAAGTTTACGGTTAGTGAAAATATAGATCGGGATTTAAGTCTAAAATATCCAGGGATTATGAAGTCATTATTTATAACATACAATAAAATAATTTATACTATCTTTTGGAAAGTACTTACAATTAAACTCTCAACGGATAAAAATGAACGTCAGTAAAAAAAATGGAAAATTGGTAAACATAACTTCAAGTGAGCAAAAACAGAAAGTAAACACAAGACAAATGATCTTCAGATTACTTGTAAAAACAAAAATAATCAACATTATTTACATTATTCGGACTATTGTCCTCATCTTTGTCACCATATTTATTACAACGATTCGGCCGTTGTACGCTCTGGCCTTCTTCAGGTAGTTGGAATGTCGAACTGAACCCTTTATTTCGCTCACTGGGGTAGACTGTTCTAGTTCCACGTGCCGTGTTTAATAGATGTCAGTTATCAGTTATCTCCTGTTAATTCCCCTCTCCAAGTTCTTCACTGTCTTAAACGGGAGATAACTGATAACTGACATCTATTAAACACGGCACGTGGAACTAGAACAGTCTACCCCAGTGAGCGGAATAAAGGGTTCAGTTCAACATTCCAACCACCTGAAGAAGGCCGGACTATACAACGGCCGAAACGTTGTAATAAATATGGCGACGAAGATGAGGACAATAGTCCGAATAATGTACATAATACCTCATCTCCGAAATATAGACAGATAGAAATGATCTAATGGAATAAATATACACCTTATTCTGCTCAGTGTCATTATACTGCCTGTACTTTTTGTTCATTCGGATGAAATAATTTCTTTATTTCATTGGATAAAAAAAGGGTCCGGATAAATCTCGATTAATGAACGCAGACCAAACAGGATTAAGCAAACGGGAAGCAGTAAAATGTGTGGTCATGTTCTCCAAACGAACGTTTGATTCTTTAAAGAGCGGACAAAGTGAAAAGAAATAAAAGAATAGAATTTAAAGTCAATATGGCGTTATTTTTTTTTCTTTTACCGGACTTTGCCGTTGTGACTGTCTCAATCACTTCAAGGCGTGTTTTTATTTTTTCTTATTTATTTTCTTTCTTTTTAATTCATTTTCTCGTTTCAATGGAACTATGGATATTGAGATTAAAATACAATCATTAAGGACCAATCTGGATAATTTGTTTGGCCGGGCTGTATGTATCGACCGCACAGATATTAATCGAACACACGGACGTTAAATGCACCCTGAGTTCGTATAGAGCTTAATTATATCCGCGGCCCGGGATTAGAGTCAGCCAGATACTGATTGCAAAAGGTTCCTCGAAATAACCAAATCGATTGGCACTCGCTGACCAAATCAATGAATAGATGATATTTACTGGACAGACATTAAAAATATTAGTTCTATTTATTAAATGAGCCATACGTCTGGTCGTTGCGAAGATAAAACAAACAGTTATTTATATATGAATTAAGCATTTTATACCAAAAAAATGATTCATTGTATTTACATCGAGTATTATGTCAGAATAGACATATATGAAACCGGATGCATCAGAGGGTTGAGCTTGGGTTGGTCCTTACCACAGAACTGCAGAAAGCGTTGCAGGCATGAGAAAAAATTATTGAACAGATGGATATATAGACAATCTAGGTATTCTAGGGTAGTCTCTCACACATGGCAAACGGAGCATGTAGGGTCCACGTATCGGACTTACAGAGTCTGGCTGAAAATTACTGACAAAATATTAGGGCGAAGAAAAAGTCTTGGACTAAAAATCTAAGATCGATGTTATCATTTTATCAGTACCCCGCAATGTTCAAGGTCCCCGTGCAAGATATTTCTTAGCAAGTTTCTTTTGCTTTAAAGCAACTTACCTAAAAATTAATGGACGGATATCGCTATCTTTATATTCCGTTTCCTCATTTTTTGTTCGTTGCCATTACGGCTTAGTAAAGATATTCCCTGTCATTTACTCCACGGTTTTGCATTCAGGTTATTACTTGCCTTCGACCGAGAGTAACCCAAAGCTAGAGCGATCAGTCTCCGCTGCAACTGAATCGCAAACACTTAGAGGGATGGACTGAATTGTTTTTTTGCGGCTTATCAACAGTTTATGGCTTATTTAAAACCGAAATATATTTTAAATTGTAAGAATGAATAATTTTTTTGGCGGGGGTGGCAAGTGAATATTGCATAAAATTCTTTTTGAAGATAACAGAGAATTTTCTCAGGATCAGTTCCTACTATTTAACCCATTTCTAGGGGAGTCGATGGATTCTTACCTTTTCTTAATGCAGTCCACCGTAAGTGAATATAACGAACTAGACTGGAATTCGAACTCGGTTTCTCATTCCGAACCACCATTTGGTGAATGGAAAGACGGATTCATGACTTTGAGAAGGGTATTTGTGCAAAAGTAAACGCAACAGATTAGGGGAAAATCTCAAATCGGTTAGCAGCCTTTGGCACTAGTAACCGTTTCCCTACCTGCTACACTATGAAGTTGCGATTAAACGCTTCAGGCGTACATTGATGAAATGAGAGATAGTTGATAAAAATTCAATAAATGATATAAAAGGAAGGGAAGAAAAAGATGCTATTTTTTGTGTTAGGAAGAGTAAAAAGTAACAGGATTCCTCACAATGTCGAATTTCTTTTTTTTTTCAAGCTAGGTTCCCTAATTATACTAGCAATTCTCCCTCCTTAGGTGGCATACATGAAGCAAAATCGGGCGATCATGTTTCTTTTCGATTGATGACTGACTTGGTCGAATAATTATCGTAGTCTGTTGCCGTTGCTTTTGCTGTAGACTAGCTGCTGCAACTCAAGACTATAAGACCCAGTATGTCCTGCTATTTTAACACATAACTGAGGGACGCGAACCCTGGGAAATGTATATTCATACATTTCCCAAGGTTATTGGCGCGTACATGAAGGTAATGTATTCGAATTCAGCACTTCGATTTCTAATTTCGGGCCGTTATCCATCATAACAGTTTACGACCATAACACGTTGAAACACAGTCTGATTACTGAAGTTAAGCAACAGCCTGGTCTTCATCTCGAATACCCGGTGATTTAATCTTGGATGTGCAGGTCGTGTGTTGGGTAGTAAAAATACTGACCCCGGAATTCAATGGTTGACGAACACATATATACTTTCACGAATTTTTAAGCTAATCTGAAAGTGTCTTTGATTTAATCAAAAACCAACATGCAAAATAAACTGATTTATTGTCTTATTTTTTGCTAAGGAATATAACATAACACAAGCATGATTCATCAAATTAAAGAAGGTATGAAACACTTTCTTTAATTTGATAAATCCTCGCGGATTCTACGTATATTATTAAAGTCATAAGATTCAGTCATTTATTTTCGTACTTGTGGCTGGTTGCTAACGTTAGTGAATATTGTGCTTTGCTGGGGGCGATCCAATCAAATGTGGAACAAGCAGATCAGTCGGCAATATCTAAAGGTGAATGTTTGGTACGAATTTGGTGGTGAAAGCGAATTACAAATTTGAGATACCAAAATCAGTGGCGACTCCGGGGGTCGGGCTTTGTCTGGCTGATCCCAAGTGAATCAGCATTTAAGAATTATCTGTTTCAAAGCAACAAAAATCTTTTGTAGTCCGTCGATTGCATTCTTGACTTCAGCTGGATCCAAAATTAATAGTTTCAACTCCATGCTTCAAAATCTTGACCGAAATACATTTCTTTGATATTATTCCTAATAAAGAAGAAAACAAAAAAGAAGCAAAGACAGAAAGTAAAAAAAATAAATAAAATAAAATAAATAACGTAATAAAATTAATGTGGCTCGTCGGGCTGCGTGAGTTTGAGTTCAGTCCACGCTTGAGACATACTTAATAGGCAATATATTTCTTTTTTAATTTTATAATTAATCTTTTAAAAATATCTAATGACCTGTATACCTTGTTTATGAAAGAACACATTTTTCTTTCAACTTGTTGTTTTCAAATATCCATTATAAATAATTTATTCCGTACAGTATGAGTTTTTTTTCGCTGAATGTATCAATTGAAAAAGGGCAAATTACATTTTGCCCGACTTAAAATCAGCGAAATTCAAAGGAAGTGTCAGCCTTAGTTCGTCAACTTTGGGTTGCGGTGAGTATGACTAGGGTAGTGTTGAGGAAATATAATATCAGTCAGGAGTACTGACCATAAACGTACAATTAATTAAACTAAACATTCATAGACAGAGAGATACATAAACACACTAACGCATACACATGTATACAAAGACAACACTCGAGATAGATACACACGTTATTAAAAAAAAACATATCTGGCTAGAAGCTTCCACTATCCCTAACCCTAAATGCCAAAATGTGTATTTTTTTTAATTTCATGTACAGAGATTTTTAAATATTATATATTTTAGTTACAGTAAAGGAAACATTTTAGTATCTAAGTTATACCAATAGTATATTTTGTGAAAGATTGTAATGAGCCCAACAAATATTGATGACCTAGAATCACCATTGATCAAAATCCAGCAAGTACAAACATTTAAATACCAAAAATGCCTTTTAATATAGGATGGAAAATGCTAAACCAAAATCCGAAGGAGCATTGAGATAGCGAAAGCTGCCTTCCAAAAGCTAAGCATGATATTAAGAAATAGGAAAATCTTCTTAGAAACAAAGAAAAAAGTATACACAAGTATGCTGGACAATCGCATCATAAATGATTGACTAATTTTCTATGGCTTATCAAACCATTGTGCCATGCGTATTACACGCTTACAAGATCATCTATATTTCGATACATGACTGACGAGGCATATTTTTTCCCGCAGTACAGCAGGTTGCCATTTCTTTCTATCACAGAAAGAAATGCTGTAGGTTGCCATTTCTTTCTGCGATAGACCAGTAGCAACCCAAGGATATAGAACCCAGTCTGTTCTGCTATTTACCCATAGGGGCGGAGAAGAAGAGGGTTCATACTATTACCGAAGGGTATTAGCACGTAACGTAATAGATTCCACTGGAATTCGAACTCGGCTCCTCAGTCCGAGCCGATATCCATTACTTCACCGTAAATCTAGAAAAGATTGTAAGATTTTTTGTGATAATAATGATTTTAGTGCCTTACGAATTAACCCATAGATGAAGGGAGAAGTGGTGTTTTCATACCTTTTCCCATGGTTATTTGCGCGTAAATGAAATGGAAATTGAACTCGGTTCTCCGATTAACAATTCCCGACTCCGTTACTCCAGCAGCACATCCAAGGTTACAACTGTCTGGTAAACGGTCCAGGTACTGACCAGTATCGAAGTTTCTTTATGACATGGTTCAGGAACCGATGTTTCAACGTAATATGGCCATAATCTAAATGAAGAAACTTGAGGCAACACAAATATGGTTCAGCTGAGAATACCATATGCACAAGAAGATCAAATAATGTTTTAGAGAGAAAGGTAACAGGAAGGACACTTTTAGTTAACACCAGAAAGAGATAGTTAAAATTTCTAGGTCGCATAATGAGGAAAGAGGGTTTAGAAAATTAGACACTCACAGGACCTATGAAAGGCAAGCTGGACAGAGGAACGCAACGCATAACATACCTAACATCTTTAGTTCTTAGATAGTAAAAAATTAATAATACTCAAAATTGTAGAATTTCTTTTAAAATTTATCAAACAATTTTCATCAAAGTTAATATTAAATTAAAGATTTTCCAGCAATCTTTATAGCATTGTGCATGTAGCCTAGATACGAGATTTATTTAAGTTATTGAGAAAAAATTATATATTATTTTTTATTAGGCGATCACTGGTATCTGCGATTCACTGATTGCGTTTGGTATTATAGAAATCGCTTTTTCGCTAGATTAATATATTTTTAGGTTAAAAATATCACGTGTTTAATAAGATAGTGCCCCTAAATGGAAATTCCTCTTAAAAAAGATTAGCAATCAAACGACTAACACGACGACGACAAGGCCTATCTGAAGACTAAACTAAAAAAAGACGAACACATTGTAGACAAAGATATCTGAGTACCTCGCGAGAAAAGCTTGAACAAATAAGACTGCAGTCTAAGGATCGTAGTAATAAGGGAACGGATAAATTAAACGGTTGATTGCATCCTGTTTTGGAACCTCGTTTTATTGAATCTCAATGTTTTTCTTTTTTACTGTATCCCTTGAGGACGTAGGCGATCATAGCCCTCCGCAACTTCTTTCCCCTGTAGCTTTTAAGAAATTTGAAATTTTTCTTATTTTCCCCAAATCTCAGTAGGACCATCTATTTACTGAAGCCCATCGTGATGGTTTCCTCTGTCCTTCTGTGTGGTGAGTATCAGATTTTCCAAGCCCTCCTTCCTCATTATGCGGCCCAGAAATTTCAACTGCCTCTTCCTGATGTTAAGTTTCCTTTTTGTTTCCTTTTTCTTTGAAACATTGTCGTTACTCACATGTTCGGTCTATAATATCCTCAGCATCTTTCTGTAGAACAATATGTCTGTGGCTTCAAGACTCTTCCTCAAGATTTGTTCAATATCATCCTACTTTGAACGTTGTGGGCTGAATTATAGTAAATAAAAGAAACCACATCAATTTGAAGACTGTCAACAGCAGCAACAACTAAAATAGATAGCACATGTAACTCGAAGAGTAAATAATGATATAATTGAAATGTTAACTTTTCACAACATCAAACAAAGTATCTGTCTATATTCCTGAGATGAGGAATTATGTACATTATTTACATTATTCGGACTATTGTCTTCATCTTTTTCGCCATATTTATTACAACAAAAGCTTGACAACACTTCGCAGATATCTCTCCCGAGTAAGACCCCCCCATAGAAGTGAACATGACTAAAGAGGGTGTGTACGCTATCCCTTGCAGCTGCGGAAAGAAATATAAAAGGGGAAGCAACCCTCCCCCTTAAGGTATGGCTTCAAGAACACCAGAAATCTGTAACACGAGGGGAACTGGAAAAATCAGGCGTGGCTGACCACATATGGAGAGAGAATGGAGATCACCGCCCTCTGTGGGATCATGTTGCGATCATAGACAAGGAATACCATTGGAACATTCGTAAACTTAAGGAATCAGCACATATGCTAGGCCACAAAAATCTCCTGAGCCGACCAAGCATAGAAATAAATACAATATGGGAACCAGTAATAAGGAGTGCCAGAGAAAAGCGATAATAACAGCAAAAATTGCAATATGAGCTCTGGTAAAAATGGTTGATAAAATCATTAGATTTATAATACCCATAAATTCATACATAGATGTTCTCAAGGACACAGCACAGTGGATAAAGGCGTTAGTTGAATCCAGTGACAGGACCCAAAGAGTGTGAGTTCAATACCCAGTTAAAGCATTGGAGAACTTTCAGAGGGAAATTAACAGGAGATAACTTATAACTGACATCCATTAAACATGGAACGTGGAACTAAATCTGTCTACCCCAGTAAGCGAAATAAAGGATTCAGTTCGACATTCCAACCACCTGAAGAAGGCCGGAGCGTACAACGGCCGAAACCTTGTAATAAATATGGCGATAATGATGAGGACAATAGTCCGAATAATGTAAATAATGTATCAAACAAAAAGATAGACACATAACTCCCGTCAATACTGGAAAGAGTGATAGCAGCTACCTGACTTGAAAAAAACTATATTTCGGTAAAAAATTATTTTAAAGAGTAATTTTTTAAAACTTCAACCGAAAACAGCACTGGCAGATCGTTTAATGAATGGCAACTGGAAACGGCTAATGTTACCATTCAGTCGATCAGTACTATAGATGATAAACACTTGAACGATTATGTCTGTTTCGATTCATAACTGACTAGGCAGAATATTTCTGCAGAGTGGGTTACCGTTTATTTCTGCAGTGATTGCCTAAAAAGACTCTCCTGCTATTCAACGCATAACTGAGGGACCGTTCCCAAGGGTATTTATTCGTAAGTGAAGGTAACGAACCCGATATCCATTACACTACAACTATTCCAATACTAAATATTTACCTTCCTTAGAGCATAAATAACTATGCTGAGTAAGATCAGAAGGTGATTTTTTGGTGAAAGCCAAGAATGTGCGTGATCGTAATGCATTTATCCACAACAATTAAATCAAACAAAAATAAATAAACTTCAAGAAATTACTGAAAACGACGTCATTAGAGATTTCAACAATAACATGAATTTATATATATATATATATATATATATATATATATATATATATATATATATATATTTGACATATACAAAGTGATAATAAGTTGCTTGTTAAATGTGGCAAGTGAGATAAAGTCACAAAGATTGTCCATGCAGAAATTTAGTGAGTAAATGTTGATAGTTTAAGTTTGTGGAATGAAAATAGTTTGATGTCTGTAAGGAAAATTGTCAATTGTGTAAGTTCAAGTGATAGTGTGTATGTGTGTGACAACTGCTAGTGTTGATTTAAGTTATGAGGGGTTGTTCGCCTTTAATTTGTAGGCTAAAGTTGATTGAATGTACAATTACTGTTTTGTAGTGATGTCACTTTTTAGTAAATTGTAAGTTAAGTTTCTTCACGCGGCAATAGTTGTGCGAGTTGTGTTCAGTTGTTGAGAGGTTGGTAGTGCTTATTGAGGCAGTGTGTTGGCACGCGTGGGGTCTGCTGGCATCTCTCGAAACTCAGTGTCTGACTGATTTGAATTAAGTCGAGCGATTCTTTTTATAGAATCTTGAGTTTCCAAATAGGCTCCAGAGACCTGCGCGGGAAAAAAAGGTTTGTCTCAACTTTGCTACATTTTAATGTCCTTTTAACCAATGGGGGATTGAATTTGGAAAATCAAAGTGATGATTGGTTAAAAGATAATTTAGGGACGAGTGCCCATTCCCGTAGGGGATGACAGGCAAATTTGTAGGATTCCATATACTAATACAGTTTTTTTTAGCGGTGGTGAGTAAGAAATCGTTGAAATTTTTTTTTCCATCTATAAAACTGTTTACATTATTTACATTGCTCGGACAGTAGTGTCCATCTTTATTGCCATATTCACCACGTTTCGGCCGGTGTACACTTCGGTCTTCTTCAGGCGATTGGAATTTCAAACTAAGCAATTTATTTCATCCACAGGGGTAAATTATTCTAGTTCAACGTGCCATGCCTCTTCCGGATGTCACAGTTATCTCCCTTTAACCCAACTCTCTATTCAAGTTTTTGTTCACCACTGCAAAAGCCAGGTACTGAACTCGCAACTCTTTGGGTCAAGTCACTGGATCCAGCCAAAGCTTTTATACAGCAATAATCATTTTTTTTTTGTTTTTTGTTTTTTTACCAGAACTCATATTGCAGTTTTGTTGATATTATTGCTTTTCTTTAGTCCTCCGTATTACTGGTTTCCATATTGTATTTATGTCCATGCTTGGCCGGCTTAGGAGATTTTTATGGCCCGGCGTATGTGCTGATTCTTTAAGTTTTCGTATTTTCTAGTGATGTTCTCTGTCTATTATTTGAACTTCATCCCACATGGGGCGGTTTTCTCTCTTTTCCTTGCAAGTTTTTATATAAAACTATCAGCATTTAAATTTCTTCTTCTTTTACTTCTTCACTCATCCTACCTTCACGCTGTATAAGTCTATGCACAACTTAAAGACATGAGCAGTATCAAGCACTGTTGCCCATCCGACTGTCTGGAGAATTGGCCAATATTTTAAAAAGTTACCGAAGTAAATCTTAAATTGACTTCATTCCAGAGCAAGCCAAGATTATTTGAAAAGTGAACCTAAGAAGTACTGAATTTCTAGATTTAGTAGCGTTAGTTTAAAAAAAAAAACCCGCCCAAACTGACCCCACTGCATTAAAATGCACATCGATCATTTCTGGTTGTGAATGTGATGGAAAGAAATTTATGATATATAAATGTATGTTTAATGTGATATATAATAATACCAATAATTGGTTATTTCAGTATACTAGCATATTCCTTAAGGTCTGCTCTCGGGACAAATTATTATGACGGATTGGAATTGACCCCCGGGTCGTACTTTAACGATCTCTGCCCTAGAGCAACGTATAGCAAACCAATCTCACAGATCACTGCACGTGAGATATAAAAACCAAATATACATGGTACGAGATTCTAACTGTAAATTATTTTTTCTATTAGGTACAGTACCAATGCTCTCTCTCTCTCTCTCTCTCTATATATATATATATATATATATATATATATATATATATATATATATATATATATATGCAGCATATTTTCATACAATTATGTTTGGTTAAAAAATTTAGACGTATTATGTCTATATATTTTCGTTTCAATTTCACGAATTAATTTCTTGGTGAGTGTAGAAAAATGATTAAGAAAAATTCAAAAACTTTCTTTCAAATATTTTTTATTTTCCCAAGTTCTTTCAGTCATATCTGAGACCATCTTCAGGGGTTGCGTGGATGTGTTAGGAGTTGATACCCGAAATTCCAAACAATTTTTACCTCTATCTAAGGGAGGTAACTTATGTGATTTTTTGAAATATTTTTAAATGCAGTATTTTAATTTAGTATTTTTTCTATAACACTCCGCTACTACAAACATTTAAGGCCTTTTTTGCTATACTTGTATTTGACTTCATTTATTTTGGGTCGCAATTTTCTTATTTAAAAGACGTCGAGGAATTTTAAGGTCTTGCTTATTATTACCTTGATGGTCTCAGGTGAGATTGAAAGTTCTTTGGAAAATAATAATTACTTAAAAAAATTGATTTTTTCTTAATCAATTTTCTACAGCCACCAAGAAATTAATTCGTGGACTTTAAAGGATAAAAACTAAAATAATTAGACATAATACATCTAAATTATTTAACCAAACATGCTTGAACATATATACATATATATATATATATATATATATATATATATATATATATATATATATGTGTGTGTGTGTGTGTATTGAAAAACAAAAAAAATATTAAAAATTAAAATCTTCAGACACACTGGGTTGTATATTAATATTCTGTCGTTTTTATTACTATTTTATTTTTATTTCTCGACTAGTTTCGGCCAACATAGCCATCATCAGAAGAAAAAAATCTGTTTGCTGGTGGCAGTGAACTACAGAAATGAATGTCCTGATGGAGAAAATGATCTTTTGTCTGTAGTTTTCATTTGTCTTTTGTTAAAATGAATTTTGGCCAGCCTGAAGTTGTTATTTCAGATAAGAGCTGAATGGATTCATGCTGCTCTGAATTCCCTTGGCCATTTTGACAGTTTTATTGGTTCCTGGAAAGGGGATGTGTCTCTGTTAAGTGTGTATGTGTTATTTGGTTCTTAGGGAGTGGGTGAGTATGATGTGTGTAAGTGTGTATATTAATAAGCTGGTGTATTATCATTTGGCTCATTAGGGAGTGAGGGAGTATGATGTGTGTAAGTGCATATATTCGTGTGGGTGTGTTCTTTATTGTGAGGCCTCAACACCTCGATAAGCATGTCTGTCTTGTGTGGGTGAGAAATGTAAGTCCTGAAATATATATATATATATATATATATATATATATATATATATATGTGTTTGTGTGTGTGTGTGTGTGTGTGTGTGTGTGTGTGTGTGTAAGGGATTAATTCATTTTATTTTTTATCAGACATATTTTTATTGCTTCAAATGTTATTTTTAGTGGATACACGTATATGAATAGACGCACTGTTTTTTTTGTTTTTTTTTAGATGTTCATGTCGTCTACCAGGCTGCGCCCTACATACAACTACTTAAAACACGTAATCTTCGGTAGGATTGTATCCCCCTTTGCAAAAGAATCCATTCTATGCTCCGGCGTGCCTTGACCACTTGGCTACGTAGAGCTTTAGTCAAGTAAGGTTATATTGGCCTTAATGTATATTCACACGTTCAGATTTTCTCGAAAGCCATCTCTGTTCAGGTTCATATCCGAAACGTAAAGATAGAAATTTCTAAAGAATGAATGGGTTTTTTTAAATCCGGCATATTTGCAATGCTTCAAACATTATTCTGAAATTTAAATTTATTTTTTAATTTTTACTTTATCTATACATTATGCATTAAATTTAACATTTAAAATAATGAGGAAATGAGCAGTCGTCAAAAAAATGTTCCTGACTCAGACGATCTCTCAGAAATTCTTCTGCTATGCGCCGTGCCAATTCAGGATCTGGGGGATCATGGCTCTCCACATTTCCTTGTCCTTTGTATATATTAATCAATTTGGTCATTCTGCTGTCCCCTAATTCCTGTTCTCTCAACCATTGACACAAGCTCATTAGGTCGGTTATACTCTGTTGCTCTTTGTCCATCTTGACCTCAATATCTCCTGTGAGTATCAAATTTTCTAAGCCTTCTTTCCTCATTATATGCCCTAGAAATTTCATCTGTATCTTTCTTATGCAGATATTTCTTCTTCTTACTACTTATGAATTAAAAGATATTTTACAAGTAATTCGCAGTAATGTATTTATGAAAGGCATGAAAGCATTTTTCCTTGCGCCCTGACTTTGCCGGCAATATTCTAACAAAGTAAGATGGCGTTAGAACCAATATAGGAAGGATATTTTCCCTGTTGCCCGTCAAAGATAACCCAGAAACACTTGTTACGTGTCATTTGATGAGAAGAATTGGCAACACCAAGGATCACGCTCTCAAGTGCCTCAAGAAATCCCGTGAAGAACCCCGCACAGTATCGATTAAATCATGATATTAATTTTCCAAAGGAGGAAAAACATCTTCAACTGCAGAATAATTATAAAGTAAGTGAGCAATATTGTACAAGCTGTTTGTATTCAGTGACATCCTTAGAAATAGCAGAAAACCCCTGAGTCCTATTGCCACTCCACCATTTCCTGAGAAGGAACATAAAGGTCTTCTTTTAGAATGTTACTTATTATAGTCGGAGGTTGCACAACACGTGATATGACTTCGGCAAACTTTGGTGTGTCTATCGCCAGTGAACCCGACGGCGCCTATCCCACTACAGATTAGTTTTGAATTCAGAGTTGTCGTTCTCCTAGACTGGGTTCCCTCCTAAGTCTAAAGAACACATTCTGCCCTAATTTACAGGGGTTCATATTAAGTTTTCCTTACCCTAAAAATGATTGCCTTACCAAAGCTAAAGAACCTAGTTTTCCCTATTATTTACTAGGTTAGGAAATCAGTTTTCTTTTATCGTTGTCTAATTTTCAACCAAACCCAATAGGTTCTATTAATACCGGGGAGGCGGGAGTAATTCAACGTTTTCATGCTGGTTATGCTATCAAATCTAAAGAGCCTAGATTGCCGTATTTTTTGGAGAATTGGAATTAAAATTCTTTCTCATACCCTGTCTGCCATACGAAGGGCAGGCTACTCTATTATTTACGAGTGTTTGTATTCAGAGTTGACCTTCTATTAGATTGGTCGCCATGTTGAGATAGTCTTCTATTTATCTGGTATGCGTAGGATAATGGATTGTTTATCATTCCATTGTAAATACTTAACGTTTGTCTTTAATTTAATATTTCACTCGACTTTGACAAGAAGCTTCCTCCTGAAAGGTGGCACAATTTAAGAAACCTGATATCTTTCTCCTCTTTTGCGGTCGATGATATTAAACTGTTTTACACTGTAAGATTTTAAAGTTCTGCCTATTCTGCATCAACATCCAGTGGGTTCTGCTTCCTTTCACTCATGGGATCATTTTTCGATGAAATATGACTCATCATAAATTATTTTATTTTTAAGACATTTATTTTATTTAATTAAAAATACGTCATTAATATAATACTAACTCCCGCAAATAACTTGAAGGAAGTTTGTTCCCAAAATGACACTCAGTTATATGGCATGCCTGATAAATGCTTAGGCGATCATGTATCTTTCGGTACATGACTGACGAAGCAGATTTTTTGCCATTTCTTTCTGCGGTAGAGTAGTTGTCATCCAAGGTTATAGAACCCGGTCTGTCCTGCTATTTACCCATAACTGGATAAGAGGATTCATACATTTCCCAAGGTTATTAGGCCATAAATGAATGTAATGGATTCAACTAGAATTCGAACTCGGCTCTCTGATTCCTCAAACCGAGCCGCTATCTATTACTCCACCGTGCCTCCATTACTTAACCTAAATGAGCAGGGCTACACATGAAAGGTCACACAATCTCGACCAGGGAGCAGACCCACCAAACAACATTAAAAATATTTGATAAAGAAAATCTTTGTTGTTTTTCTTTGCTATCGTCATCTAATGAGATGGAATTGAAATTAAAATATTAATGTCACGTAGCCCCTTATAAAAAAATCAGAATTCTGAATTAATAAATACTGAAACCTCCAGTTATAACACATTTCGTAGAGAAGATAGGAATATCGAACTGTGAATATAAGTCACTATGGTTAAGAATAAGCTGAACCCTTATTCCTGTTCTTAAATAGCCTAGTCTGATCGATACATTATATAGATTCGATACAACTGCTTTCTCAGAAGAATTTTTAAAATAGCTTTGAACCAATGAAGCCTGTACATCTCAGCAAGGAGTATTCTTCTTCGAACCTCGAAAATTGGCGCTACAGAATCATAAAGAACTAACTTCGCTTTTTTGCACTTTTATATTTCTAATTTTTTTTAATAAACAATTTTTTTCTATCCTCTGCCAGCCGCAATGGTGGAGAAAGCATTACCTCGAACCATCGCCAGTGAGACACGCTGCAAGAGCCCCTCCGTTTCGCGAGGCTCGTCCCTTAATCGAGACGCCATCACGCCAATCCTCCGAATGAACGCCATCGAACGAGGGCCAATAACCCCAGAAGTCTCCACTGCCACAGGAGTAAAAAAAAAAATCTATCAGCAAGAGAAGAATATTTAACTATTTTTTTTAATCTTTGCGTCCCGTGTGACGGACCTCGGCTCAACTGCGGACCTGATCAAATTACCGGCCGAAAATTTATCCGCACAGGTCGCATTCCAAATCAACGACTTCCCCATTTTAAAAGGGAAAATGGTAATGCCATCCGGCCGCTTTCCATCACCACGGCCGAGGCCTACGGGTTCGATTTGGGAAGGAAAACCAGCTGCATCCAAACCTCTTCTGATGATGTCGTTTATTGCTGCATGCCGTGGAAAGCGGCCGGCAATACGACGACATGAGAGAGGATGCAAACCAAACTCATCGATGGAAGCTCCATGGAAGAACTAACTAATAACAGAAAACACATCTCTTCTTTACGGCTTTCAATAGCAGCAACAGCTTAAATGAATAGCACATATAACATCATTAAAATACTAACGTTCCAAAATACTTAATGCAAAAGGCTAGCTAGGAAACTCCTAACAATAACGTAAATAGCGACAAACCCATCTAACAAACCCATTCTTCTGGTTGCTAGGTCAATCTGCGCCGAATGTTCTCACATCAGGAAGCAAATAATATTACCATCATTATCTATCTATATACGCTATATGTTTTAAATGAAGAATTATCCGTATAGTATATTTTACTATTCAGACCAGTTTGCTTATTTTTGTCGTTATATACACAGTGTTCTGTCTTAACGGAAGTAACCACTTGTCTCAGTAGATAGCCTGATGAAGATTTTCGTATCCTCTGTGTAGGAAACATACTTGCAATTCGGTTCCGTTAAATACAAGCAGAAAGAACGTTTATTTCTCAGTCTAAAAAGTATTTTAGGTAATGGGATCACCGTTAACCCCTGTAATGGCAAACACGCAATGAATACATAAAGGAAGTGGCCGTAGGAAAGTCATCACTTTGGTATGAAGATGTTACCTTCATACTCTTATACTAATACGAAAATGTGTAAATATTCTGGGGAAAAGTCCGGGGAGTTAAACAACAGAAAAATATAGCAACAAAGATGAGTGTACTTGTTCGATTATGTATGTATGTATGTATGTATGTATGTATGTATGTATGTAGCTCTCTCTCTCTCTCCCTCGACACACACACACACACACACATATATATATATATATATATATATATATATACGTCTCACTGAATATGAATGATAGGGCACTGCAGTCACGCGTGGTACCAAATGATTTATTTTCTTGACATTGAGTGTGCAAAAACTGTGATCTGTTGATCCGAGCTCTTTCCACGAAACTATTATCTATTATCAAGGATGATTTTGATTTAATTAAAATAATACATAGATTTTTACTATATATATATACATTTTTACAGTATTTACATTAGTCGGACTATTGTCCTCATCTTTGTCGCCATATTTGTCACAACGTTTCGGCCGTTGTACGCCCAGGGCTTCTTCAGGTGGTTGGAATTTCGAACTGAACCCTTTATTTCGATCACTGGGGTAGACTGTTCTAGTTCCACGTGCCATGTTTGATGGATGTCAGTTATCAGTTATCGCCTGCTAATTTTCCATCTGAAAGTTATCCACTGCCTTAACCGGGTATTGAACTCACACTCTTTGGGTCTGTCACTGGATCTAACCAACGCCTTTATCCACTGTGCCATGTGGACATCTGGGTATGAATTTCTGGGTATTATAAACCTAATGTTTTCAGCAACCATTTTATTATCATTTCATGTTTTTACCAGAGCTCATATTGCCACTTTGTTATCATTGCTTTTCTCTGGCACTCCTTATTACTGGTTCCCATATTGTATTTATTTCTATGCTTGGTCGGCTTAGGGGATTTTTGTGGCCTAGCATATGTGCTGATTCCTTAAGTTTACGAATTTTCCAATGGTGTTCCCTGTCTATGATCTCAACATGATCCCACAGGGAACGGTGATCTCCCTTCTCTCTCCATATGTGGTCAGCCACGCCTGATTTTCTACTTCCCCTCGTCCGACTAATGTAAATACTGTACATAATACCTCATCTCAGAAATATAGATATATATATTTTTATTGTCCAAACACGGTTATCACGTTGTGGCCGTATTCATAATTGGTATTGCCTAGAGCTGGATTTTTTATTTTGTTACTGAAGCTTACAATATTTTTAACCGCTTTTGGAATGTGGACGCAAATCTTGTATTAAGGAAGGATCAATGCCCAAATACACAGTTATATTATCTATCTATCTATCTATCTATCTATCTATCTATCTATCTATCTATCTATCTATCTATCTATCTAGCTATATATGTCTGTGTGTGTTTGTGTGTGTGTCCTGTCAGGGATTCACATGAGTAAAAGAAGGAAAATATTTTTTAAAGTTGCCACAAACATAATGGAAATATTTTTTAACCTGCAGTTGTGACATTTTTTCTCATGTATTGATTCGGCGTCATTCAAAAACGAAAAAGAAAAAGTCAAAAGAGTAACTGTCTCTGATTCTGCCAAAAAAAAAAAAAAACTGCCAAAAAAAACCAAAATCATTTCAGCTGTTTTTATCTTTCCCTGTTTACATTTAGGCGGGGTTTTTTTTTCTTATCTTTTTGGGGATCGATATTTTTACTAACGATTCTGTTCGCGCTCTGTTTGGGGAAACGAACTGTGTGAAGAAAGAAGGAAGGAAGGAAGGAAGGAAAGAAAGAAAGAAAGAAAGAAAGAAAAGAAGAAAGACAAATGGAAAGAAAGAAAGAAGGAAGGAAGGAAGGAAGGAAAGAAAGAAGACGGAAGGAAAGAAAGAAGAAAGGAAGAAAGAAAGAAAGAAAGAAAGAAGGAAGGAAGGAAGGAACGAAGGAAGGAAGGAAGGAAGGAAAGAAAGAACAAAAGGGTCGGAATTCTACTATAATCTATTAAAGCGCCCAATTTTCTATGTGCCGATTACTCGCAGCATTTAGACTTCTGTCATTATAACTTTGTTGTTACAAAAGGTCTGTTATAGTTTCGTATTATGCACCGGTTGTGGGGGACAAGATAAAAATTACTGCAATTAAAGGCATGCCAAGCCAGATCCAATTGCAAGTTTCATCTTGGCATCAAAAATTCCTCCATGTAATCTTTGCCATTCAGGTCTTGTGCCATACTAAGCCGAACCAGAGAAATGAAAGATAGAAAATAAATGGTAAGATTGTCAGATGTTACGCGATAGATGGTAAGCCAAGTTAGTAGAGATCATATGTAGGAATAGAAATAGGGAGTAAGTTTGATGGAAATTTTCATAGATGTTAACAGATAGATGGTAGGCTGAGCAAGAGAAATGACATATAAGAATAGGAATAATAGGTAAGCTTAACAGATGTTAAGTCTGACAGATGGTAAGAGTTAGATGGTAAGTGGGGCAAGAGAGATGGCGTGAAGGAATAGAAGTAGATGGTAAGTTTGATGGATTTTTTTTTGTTAGTTGGTAAGTTGAGCAAGGGAGATGTCGTATAAGAATAGGAATAGATGGTAAGTTGGATAAATAGTAAGTTTTATAGATTGTAAATTGATATGTCCCGGAATGTTCTAAGTAGCCAAGTGGTTTTGGACTACTGTAACCGATTAGGGCAATCTAGCAGGTAACCCTAATGGACTGGTCCTTGTCGTAGTGGTAGGCAATAGGCGAAGAATATAGGCGTAGCCAATAGGCTTAGTCCTGTACCTCCATATCAGTCTGTATTTATGACTGACACCAGCCAATCATATTACTGTGAGGGGGAACCCAGGTGTATGCATATTCATTACATCATAAATGGTAGATGGTAAGTCGAGAAAGAGAGGTGATAGGTCGGGATATAAGTATATGGCAATTTTTATGGTAATCGATTGTAAGGATAAAGAGAGATGATATGTAGGAATAGTTACAGATGGTAAATTTGATTGATGGTAAGAGACAGATGGTAAGCCGAGTAATAGAGGTGTCATGTGAGAATAGAAATTGGTAGTAAGTTTGATAGATGGTATGTTTAATAAATGGTAAGTTTATAGATCTTAAGTTGAGGTAGAGCGATGGCATCTAGGAATAGAAGTAAATGCTAAGTTTGATAGATAACAGATAGATGGGAAGCCGTTCAATAAAGATGACATGCAATAATAGAAATAAACCGCGCTTATGATTGAAAATAAAAACAAATATAAAAAAAAATGGCGTTAGCAAATGGCGAAATATTGACAGAATATTTTAAAAAAGAAAAAGTGTAGGATTCTGGAAATAACTGAAAGAATCGAAAGTAGATAATGAATGATTTATTTTTAAGAAGTAAAAACAGAATGAATTGATATATATATATATATATATATATATATATATATATATATATATATATATATATAAAGAAAGAACAGTAAGATATATAATCCGGTGTTCTTATAGATATTTTTATTTTTACAAAATAGTGCTCAATGTAAATTTACAGAGCATTAATATTATAAATTGATTTATTTAAAATATGTTTTTTTCCCTACACAATTCTAGCCATGTTTCAAAAATGGAAGCTAAAAGCTACGAATTTAATTTTGTAATTAAATTAAAGACATTAGTTCCATTTCATCCTCAAGCGAATTTTGGAGTATCTTTTTAAAATGAGTGTTTTAAAGACACAGCTAAAATCATAATTCACGTTTCCTAGGTTACAGATAAATCTACTTCAACTAGACAAGGGGTGTCTGGGTGCTCATTATGTCTGTAATTTGATGTATCCGTTATTAGTTACGTTTTGGTAGGGGGTAGGGATGTATTTTTCAATGAAATCTGACATCCGTCGAATGCATGCCGTCTGGATTTTTTAAAAATTTATTGTTAACGGCCAAAATTCTTACGACATTTTTTCTATTTTTATGTGTGTGTGTGTGTGTGTGTGTGTGTTGTGCATGTGTGTGTGAGAGAGGGAGAGAGAGATTAACATGTGTATATCAATATGGCGAACAGTGACAAATGTATAACCAAAATGCGAGATGAGTAAGGATAGAAAAGAAAAAAATTAAAATAGGAGGCAAACTAAGGCAAATTGTATGAAATTGCATCGGAAAGAAAGATCTCAAAAAACGGAAACGCTAGGAGGGGAAACAAGGAAAGACAGAAATTAGAAAGAAAGAAAGAAAGAGTGTGATTAGAATTTCGTTATAAAGAAACTCAGTAAAGGAGTTGGCTGCAATATAAAGAGAGATCGAAAGAGTCAGGAGATAACGCTGGACGAGATATATAAAACGAACATGAAGAGGAGGAAGAAATTGCACAGAAAGAGAGATGGAGGAAGAAAGGACTAACAGATAGATCGACTAGACAAAAAGATGGTAAACAGATGTTTAGAGCTACATATATATATATATATATATATGCATATACACACAAACATATATATGTATATATATATATATATATATATATATGTATACATACATATATACATATAAACAGATAATCTCTCTCTATCTACACACACACACGTAATATATATATATATATATATATATATATATATATATATATATATATATATATATATATATATATATATAGAGAGAGAGAGAGAGAGAGATGCATAAATCAATCATTTGCTGATACTCAGGACGAGTGGATGGAGTAATTTCCGGAGTGTCTGTTTATTAATTTCTGGAGTCGACTTGATGAAGGTAACATCAATCAGTTAAGTGACAAACCTTTTACATGAATTAGTTCTCTTGCTGTCTCTGTCTGCCTCCCCATATACATATATATATATATATATATATATATATATATATATATATATGTGTGTGTCTGTGTGTCTAGTGTCTTATCAAGTGATGATGTTGAATAGCATTCAACATCATCACTTGATAAGACACCAGAGGTGTTGAAACAAAATGGCTATTTTTATAGTGATTTTATAACATATTTATGTTATAATTTTTAAATAAATAATTATTTCTGCTCTACTCTGTATTGAGCACTCTTTTAAGAAGAGTAATTTTTGGTTATTGGAATTTATTCCGTATACACCAATCATATACTTGTACACACACTCACACACACACACATATATATATATATATATATATATATATATATATATATATATATATATATGGTCCCGTGTTGGCTAATATCTTTGTGGGTTTTTATGAAGAAAGCCTTATGTTAAGTTCTGCCCGACCCAAGGTTTACTTTCGGTATGTGAATGACACTTTTTGTGTGTTCAGCCACGAATAGGAAGTGGATCAATTTTTTTCCCTAATCAACAGTGTTCATCCTGCCCTTAAATTCACAGTAGATAAGGAGTTCAATGGTTCATTGCCCTTCTTAGATGTTCTTGTTCAAAGAACTCCTTCCTCGTTTATCACATCAGTTTACAGGAAGTCTACATTTACTGGATTATATACTCGATGGGACTCCTTTTGTCCTAAACGACAAAAGATTAATTTGATTAGGACCCTGACACATAGGGCCCTAATGATTTGTTCGGATGACACTTTGAAACATGAAATCAGTTCCTTAACTGAGATTTTTGTGAACAATGGTTATCCGTTGAACATTGTTCACTCAGTTATTCGAGATGAAACTGCCAGGTTTAACAAAATTAAACCTGCTTCAGTGGGTAAATGTTCGGTCTATCTTCGTTTGCCGTGGTTGGGTAGCATTAGTGAATCCTTCGCCAAGCGTATTTCATGGAGTTCACATCAGTGTTATTTTGCAGCCAATGTTCGTGTTGTTTTTCAAACTAAGTCCGTACTTTCATCTATATGTAAAGATGTTCTACCCCCCCCCACCATATTAACTCTGTTATTTATCATTTCAAATGTAGTTGTGGATGCGACTACATAGGTAGAACGACACAGCGGTTGGACGTTAGAATTAAACAACACGTACCTGCTATAATACTGAATAAAAACTTTTCTTTGGGTGATACCATTCGTAACACGTATGGGTCTTCGATTGCGGATCACTTTATAAAGAATCCTACTTGTGCGTTGAATTTCAGTGTGAACTGGTTTTCTGTTTTGGCCAGTTCGCACTCGCTATTCCATCTTAAGGTGTTAGAGACGCTTTACATCAGGTTCAGGCAACCTACTCTTTGTAAACAAAGAGATTGTTTGCTTGGACTTGCTGTGCTGCGTTTCTAGCATCTTGGTTGGTATAACTTTTATAATAATTTATTTCTTCCTGTCCAATCATTCATGTAATGCATAACAGACTTCTTTTTCTTTTCCTCATAATTTCCCCGTTAACAGTTCTGATGAGAGGGGACGAAACCGGTCGACTGGTGTTTGTTTTATTTTAAATCTATCATGGTCCATAATATAAAATTTCTTGTTTTTAATGCCTTAATACGCTTCTGTACCGTTTCAAATATATTCAAATATATATATATATATATATATATATATGTGTGTGTGTGTGTGTGTGTGTGTGTGTGTGTGTGTGTGTGTGTGTGTGTGTGTGTCAGGATTATGGTAGCATTCACCAACTTAAACAAGTCCAGAAGAGATGCAGGAGATTCTGAAGTCGTCTGGAGGTCCTAGTTGAAGCCAATGGTGATTTTATTGAATAAATCTTTCCTTAGTATTTCAAGATATATTTGTGCAATTTTGATAAATATCTGTTAAAATGAGATGCCAGTATTATGTGACGTCACCCTGGTCCTGCTCCCATGCTATCTAACCAACTGACGTTGTGATTTGATCTTAGGTAGACGAAATCAATTAGGCGTCGGGCCGTAGTGCAAGCTGAATCCGGGGCAAAGGTGATACCGCACAAGTATGTGTAGAAGAAAATAAAGTAACAACTCAAAAGATTCAAATGTGTTAAAAAAGAATAACAAGTATCTTTATATCTGGTTGCTGAATACAGGAATGTGTCTTTCTCCCAAACCGCTTCTATGGATTCGTGACACTTTGCGTTTCTTAGGCGAGTCTTAATATCTTAAGTTGTTTTTCAATAAACTGTTTTTGGTATCTTCAGGCGATATTCGTAAAACTTGTTTTGGTGGCGTGAGTCTAAGTCGTTCTTTAAAAAAATTGTTTTTTGGTTAGAAGTCAAAGTCGGAATGCATGGAAATCTTTCAGTCAGCTCCTGCGAGGCTGGTCTCCGAGCTCACAGCTCAACTGCATCTCAAGTCTCTGACTCCTATTGTCACTGTGTGCCATTGTGTGCCACTGTGCTCTGGGGACGTTCGTTTATATGGACGCCGATCAAAACCGGGTGGGGGCCTATCGTGTTTTGGTTCCTCGATAATTCCAAATCCGCAATAAGGATTTTCTTTGTTTTCGGACAGGAAAATTTATCACTTCCCATTTTTGGAAGTCAATTACTTTCTGTTTTAGAGGGGTTTCTTAAGGGAATTATCCTCCTAAATTCTTCCTTTTTCATATTAGTATCTCACACCAATCCCCTCAGAGGGCGACAACAGTTTTCCCTTCTTTCTCATATGTGTACCTTCGACCATCGCTCACGCCACCATTCAGCCAATGAACGCTCGGCAGTGTGAGTGGCTGGCCTGAGTTTACAATTATCGCTCAAATAAAAAAATCTTCCTTTTACTTTTCTTTCTTTTCCATCGACCAGAACCCCCACGAATCGTACTGTGGACATTAACTCTTTATCTTAACTTGATGTCATCTGAGATTTATTTAGAGGATTTTCGCCGAGTTCTTATCTGGGTGGTCAACTGAATCTCTTTGTCTTTCTCAACATCATGGCATTCTGTCGCCAATAGTCTGTCCAGGTGAAAAACTTCTATCATGGCAAGTTCTGGATATAACATAGGTGGTTCTCCTTCCAAAACCAAATGATATCTCCGAAAGATAGTTAATGGCTTATTCTTTTTCTCTTCTTCCTTTCTTTTTCTTTGGGGTGGTCTCACCTAATTCTTTCTCGGTCGCATGCTTGACCCAATTTTCGATTATCTTCTAGCATTCTGCTTTGTAAGCCTCTTGAAATTTTCATTATTGCCATGGGCAGATTGCTATCTTTTAACCGCATTCTGCCCTTCCTCGCCGCGTTATGGCATAAATTAATTCTGACAGATCCGAATCTTTACTAATTTTTCTTTTGTTAAAAAAATAACATCGCTCAGTATGTATTTCGTTATAGCTTTTTCTCGCCTTAAGTATTTCTCGCTTTTAATTTCCACGCTTAATTAGTTAGCCAAAAGCTAAATAGTGTCACAATTATTTTCATTCTTACCAATTTTAGAGGACAATGTATTCATTGCACCCTTTATATGGGTGGGGAATAGAACTTGAAATTCCTCGGCAAAAAGTTAGATAAGTATATAGGTATGAGAATTCATAATACTGAATATACCTATATTGTTACGAAGTCTGAAATTCATGGGAACAACCCAGAATTTTCTACAGATTGAGACAATTTCAAGAGGCGATGAATTTGTGGGTTAAAAAAGAGCTCAAGAGATTAAAAATGGAAACACAATATGGAACGTTTGACGATATAACGAAACAGTTAATAGAAAAAGTAAAAAAAAATCAAGGAATAAAAAAGGTGCGATGCGGGTTGCTGGAAACAAATGAGGAAAAAGAAAAAGAGGTTATTTTTCTGCAATAACGTCATGCGAAAACAAAATCGAAGAGGAAACAGGAGACAAGAATATTTCCATAAAATAATAAACAAAGTTACAAAGAAACTACAAACGGAATCGAGAAGGAAAAGGTGAAAATGCAAAGTCGTAGATTTTCTAAGAGTACCTTAACACAGGGCCGTAAATGAGAGGCACCCAGTGAGTATCGAACTCAGAATTCTTGCATAATTTGATCTAGCGAGGCAATCTCGTGAAGCATTACACCTAGTCGAAGATGCCAAAAAGAATTTCTAAACTTAGGTTAGATGTGGCACCAGGCCAAATGTGTCGTGCACCCAGTGAGGTTCGAATACATTATTTAATAGTAACAGATCTAGCAAATTAACCTTGCTATCTATAACACCACGTCGAAATGCATAGTTATTTTCTAAGTTTAGTTAAGATGACGCACAAGGCCGGAAGTATGGTGAACTATGTTTGAATCGAAATCGCTATTTAGTCGTAACTGATCTTGGGAAATGACCCTGCTAAACATTACCCCACGTCGAAAAGCAATCAAGGATTTTCTAAGCAATGAAATTAGCAAAACAAGCTTCCCAAACATTAAAACACGTCAAAATTTCGTCAATGATGTTCTAAACGTAACTTGTGATATGGAACAAGGATGAAAAGGATGGAGCACCCATTGAGACTCGAACACACTATTCCGTCGTATTTAATCAAGTGAGACAAATTTGTTAAATATTGAACAACGTCGAAATGCCCAATGATTTTCAAAGAATAGCTTAGATGGGGCACATACCCCAAAGAGTAGGGTGCCCAGTGAGGATCGAACTCACAAGTGAGACAAATTTGCTAGCGATTACACCAAGCCGGAGTACTCAAATGATTTTTTTAAGCATAGCTTAGATGTGGCACAAGGACATAAATATTGGGCACCCAGGGATAGATAGAACTCTATTGTGTTTCAGCCGTAATTGATCGAGCGAGACAACTTTGTTAAGCATTATACATTCCTCTAATCGTGGCCGAGACACGCCTGTTAACACGTTCACCTTCATAGCCTAGACGTGACACAAGGCCGAAAGTAAGGAGCACTAACTGAGAATCGAACACATTATTTAGTCGTAACTGATCAAGCGATACGACCTTCCTAACCATTACACCAAGTCGGAGAGCTCTCAATGATTTTCTAAGCGTAGGCTAGACGTGACACAAGGCCGAGTGTAAGAGACACTCAGCAAGAATAGCACACACTATTCAACCGTAAGTGATCTATCGAAAAAAAGTTAGCTAATCCTTACATTAAGTCAATGTACCCTCAATGACTTCTAAGTGTATCTCAGATGCGGCACAAGGCCTAATTTAATGGGCACCCAATGACTATCGAACACACTATTCAGCTGTAATCGATCTATCATGACAAGCTTGCTAACCCTTATACAACGTCAACGAGTTCTCAATTTTCAAAGCGTAGTATACGGTGAGCGTTCATGGAAGATTGAAGTTTATAAGCAGTAAATTCGACCTTGCCAACCAAACGCTCCTTTGTGGCCGAATCGGTTAGGCACGCCCGGATAAATGGCGGTTCCGTATAGGATGCAGGTTCGAATCCTGTCAAAGGACGAATATTTTCTATGAAAATTTCTCGGAAATTCAGGCCGGTAAATGTTATTTAATACTGTTTATTATAAACAGAGCATTTACTTAAATACTTGTATCTATAAAAAGAACGTTAAACATAAAAAATGTCTCTAATATATATATATATATATATATATATATATATATATATATATATATATATATATATATATATATATATATATATACTTGTGGTGATATGAGTTTGTGTCAATACAACTAAGTATGTTAGCTCTATCACTGATATTGAGCGCCTCCAATAAGTACTGCGCATATATAATATATAAATAATATATGTGTGTGTGTGCGCGCGCGCTTGTGTGTCTATCTGTCTGTGTGTTAATGTGTGTGTGTGCGTGCGTGTTTATGTAACTGTTAAAACAATGAATGATAAGAAAACAAATAAAGAAGCGGAAGCTATGAATAAATAGGTAACTAAATCGAAGAAGATAAAGATTATTGTAGCGAAATGTATATGACTGGTCAATTAGCATAGCTGAAGTATAGTGACTATGTAAGTGTCCAAGCAGTTAGGGGAGGGGACAGAATGGGATACGCAAGATTAACGACTACGTCTGGACCGAGAAAAAAAAAAGAAGAGAAGAGAAGAGAAACAGAAAAAAGGAAGGGAGATAACTACAAAAATTACAACAACAACGTCAACAAAAAAGCAGGAGGAGAAAGTGCAGGATGAGGAACAGAAGAATGAGGTGGAGGAGAAGAAGACGGGGAAAGGGAAGAAGAAGAAGAAGAAGAAGAAGAAGAATTTTTCTGAATATATTAACTTACCTTCTCTTCTGTTTTATTTTAATTTTTATCACATTTCTTCTTCTTCTTCTTCTTCTTCTTCTTCTTCTTCTTCTTCTTCTTCTTCCCTTTCCCCGTCTTCTTCTTTTTCTTCTTCTTCTATACTCTGCATAGCTTCTTCTTCTTCGTCTACCCTCTGCATAGGTTCTTCTTCTTCTTCTTCTTCTTCTTCTTCTTCTTCTTCTTCTTCTTCTTCTTCCGTTTCTCCGTCTCCGTCTTCTTCTTCTTCTTCTTCTTCTTCTTCTTCTTCCCTTTTTCTTCATCTTCTTCTTCTTCGTTCTCCCTTTCTCAGTCTTCTTCTTCTTCTCCTATACTCTGCATAGCTGCTTCTTCTTCTTCTTCTTCTTCTTCTTCTTCTTCTTCTTCTTCTTCTTCTTCCCTTTCTCAGTCTTCTTCTTCTTCTTATCGTCTCCTTCTTCTTCCCTTTCTCCGTCTTCTTCTTCTTGTATTCATTTTACCTTTACTGTTTTTAGCTTCTTCATCTTCCCCCTTTTCTTATACGCATTCTTTTTTCTTCATTAATTCCTTTTACATTTATTTTCTTTCACTTTTCTTCATTAATTTCATCAGTTTTCTCCTCATCCTTTTTCTTCTTCTTCTTCACCTCCTTCTGTTTCTTCCTCTTCTTTTTTCCTGTCTTTTTCTCTCCTCCTCTTTCCATAGTTTCGATTTTTCTTCTTCATCTTCTTTCTTCGCTTTTTGTCTTCTCTTTTCTCATCTCCTCACCTCTTTCTTCCTACTTTATCATTTATCGTCACAACATTATTCTTAACCCTAGCAAAGAAACGCCATTTACAAAATAAAAACTCATCCTACCAAAATAAAAAAAAAGAAAAAAAAAGAAAGAGAAATAGAAAATAAAAACAAAACAGCAAAACAAAAACAATACCAGCGGAAGAGAAACATCTGAGAATATTTTGGACATCAACTTTGAAAGCTGCAACTAATATCATTATAGCTGACAATGAAATAAATATATGGAAGCAAAGAGTGGACGAAAATGTGAAAATGGCCAAGGAATGAAGCCATAAATAAAATTGTCTTTTGAAAGAAAAAAAGAAAAAGAAAAAAGACAATAAGGAGTTGAAAAGTAAAAATTTAAAGCAAAATATATCTTCGAAGAAGCTTTTATTTATGAAAAGTGAAAGACGTTATTAAAAGCCTAATAAGAAAACTCCGAACAAAGGAAAATATAGCACAAGCTATTTATAATGGCTTTCAAATCTTATCCCAAGTGGTAGAAGAACGGATTAAGGCCAAGAGGTCTAACAGCTACGACAACAGCAATGACAACAGCTATAAATTATTATAATTAATAATGATAACAAAACGTCCGGCCATGTTTTTCCCTGGCAATAAATAGGAGGTTATTCAGAAACATAGCTTGACATGGTGATTTGATTAAAAGACACATGTATCCTATTCCGTAATATGAAAAGATTAAATAAAAACAGTGCACTTTACGAGACAGCGGTTTGTGGTATTATAAATCATGGTTATATTTTATTTAAGCAGCAACTCTATATGCAGTGCCAATTAAGGAAGGTACCCAACAACTGAAGAGAGGCTGGTAGACGGTAAATAAGACAAATCAGCATTAGTGCCGACATTTGAAACTCCTTTAAGGGATACAGTAGCAATAACGAGAGTTTTAAATGAAAACCACATTGATTGAATCATTGACTGATTGATTCATTTTTTACGGTTTATCGACACTTTGCAAGATATTTAAAGTCAGTACATATTTTAGATTGTAAGAATCTTTTTGGTGATAATTGGAATTTAGTCATGCAAATCTAAGATAATTAACCCATAGCTAGAGGGGAAAGTTGGATTCATGTCTTTCCGAAGGGAATTTGCGCGTAAGTGAATATAACCAACTGTAATTGGAACTCGACTCTCCGATTAACAATTCCGAGTCGTTTTCCATTACACCACCCGCACATCCATGCTTACAGCATCTGCCATTTCCAAGCATTCACCGATCTAGGTACTGACAAGTATCGGCGTTCCTTAACTTCGGTGATTGCACAGGAACCAGTATTTCAACGTAATTTTGACGTAATCTAAATGAAGAAAAGACTTGAAGCAGCAGACGCATGGTTCTACAGAAGGATGCTGAAAACACCTGGATTGAACACGTGAACAATGAATAATGTTTTAGAGAAAATGGAAACAGAAAGAACACTTTTACTTAACATCAGGAAGAGAAATTTGAAAATTCTAGGATACAATGAGGAAAGAGGGCTTAGAAAATTTGATACTCGTATGACCTACTAAAAGCAAGTGAGACAGAGGAAAGAAATGCGTAACATGCCTAATATCTTCAGCTTTTAGCAATTGAAAAATTAATAATACTTAACATTGTCGAATTTCTTTAAACTTTTACTAAAAAATATTCATCCGCGCTAAATTTAAATTCAACTTATTCCGGCAGTCGTTATAGCATTGGGTATATAGCCATATTATCCTTAACACAAACCGTCCACCCAAGCTTAGAGTATCTGGCATTCTTTAACAGTCACCCATCTACGTACGGAGCAGGCTAGACGATGCTTAATTTCGATAACTTTTGAAGTAGATGGAAATGATATCGGACGAAAAATTAATATGAGCATATATGGGTTTTCGAAAATAACTGCACGAGATGATGTGCATTCTGAAAAGATGTAATTGAACCTTGCTGGACTGTGCTGCTCTCTTTGCTCGAGCTGTTTATTGTCTACCGAATCAGGTTTTTTATCTTTTTGCTCCTATAAAAAAGGTAACTATGTTCGAATCCTGCCGGAGAGCACATTGTTTTTATTAGGCCGATAGACAGTTTGAATTAGAACTCAACTCTCCGATTAACAATTCCGAGCCATTATCAATTACACCATCCGCACATCCAAGTTTACAGCATCTGATATTTCCAAGCAGTAAACCGGGTTCGACGTTGATTAATTTCGCTGACTGTACGAGAACCGATGTTTCAGAGTGATATTTCTATAGTTTAAAAACTACAGATGTCCGTGCTGTAATTGTTCGACAGATTCAATTTTGAAATACGAATATAATATCTACACGTAGTCTGGAAAGTTCTAAGATTTTCCTCCTCACCCGTACAAATCAATTCATCAAAATATCGCAAAAGCATTGGCAATTGTTAACTTTTGAAAGTTTGTTGTTTTAATTTAATTTCAGCTGCTTTTTATCGCAACGCCCAAATTTCCATTTCGCAGTCTTTAGTAAGTAGAGCAGTTCAGTAGCACCCACCTATAAAATTTGAACGTAAATCATCTGTCCAAGAATTTTGAGAATATTCTTGGTGCAATGTTTTTGTTATCTTATTTCACACAAGATTCAAACAAATAAAAGTAACTGCATTTTTAGATGCAGTTAGAAATTCAATTCAGTCAACGTTTTGTTAAAACATTTTTGTATAAATCTTAATTCAGAAGTGAAATTGCCAATGAATATTTTGCATATAAAAGCACTGTAAGGTTATTTTTATATAAAGCAGTGTTTAAAGTATTGGTTTTATTTCAGTTCTAGATACAAAAGAAATGAATGATGGAGATAAGAGGGTATTTTTGACATTTCTTTGTCGTACGAAAATATTAACAACTATTTTAAAGATTTGGTATACTTTCCACGTTGGAAAATGAATATATTATATTATAGACATTTGCTCTGTTGCTTCTGTTAAATAATTAGATATTCTTGAAAAAATCCAAAGAAGAATCTTTAATGTTATTATTCTTGACCTTGCATCTCAACTTCAGCCCCTTTCACACTAGAGAAACGTAATTTCCCTGTGACTTTTCTATACATACATTCACGTTGTTGCAATAAACTTTCTTCCGTTTTGTTTAGTTTTTGTATATAAATTGTATTCTTGGTAAATGTTAACTGGGTTTTCAGTTTTAAATGTTGTTATTTTTATTTCCCAATCCCCACAGACAATTTGAACATAGTTCAGACTACACAGAGACGTTGATGTATTGAGTAAAAATGGTAAGTAAGAATGTGTTGTTTTGGTGTGAGGAATACTGTGGTATGTTTTGGTCACTAATCGTGGCTAGCTAAGTCTATGATAACACAGACTGAAAATAATCCTTCCCTTAAACCCTTTTTGCCCTGTACCGCATTTTTATATTATTTAAAATAAATATTACTTTTCTCTATGGTACCAGGCTTTCTGAATTTAAGCACAGTACTAGATTGGCGGCAAGGCATCATCCTTTTAAAGTTGAAATGGCTAGATGTAACCGTAAGTTCTATCCTAATAGTTTCTTCTCTTGCACTTCTTCCTTGTGGAATTCTTTTCCAGCTTTTTGTTTCCCAGTCAACTATGATCTTAAAAAAATTTAAATGCAGTGTCAATCGTTATCTTCTACCTTAATTCTTCTTTTATTGTCTATGGTAATGTTTTCATATCACATACTCAAGACGATCCGTATAAGGATATATCTCACTGTACATAACTTATAAATCATTAATATTTTAGCAGTAGCCATTTACTTTGAATGGTTCTCGAGCCTTAGTAATGTTTTCATATGACATACCGAAGGCGATCCGTATAAGTTTCTCCTTGCACATACCTCATTCATCATTACCATTTCAACAGTTTACAGTTGAAATTGCTAGTAAAACCGCAAGTTCTATCCTAACAGTTTCTTTTATCGTACTTCTTGCTAGAAAACTCTCCCGGCTTCTTGCATCCGAGTAAAACTAGATCTTCAAAAAATTTAAATGCAATGTTAATCGTCATCTTCTATCTAAATTCCTGTTCTTTTACTGCGCTCTCTCCTTGATAATGTTTTTGCTTTCACATATTCCTTTCCAGTCAGTAACTTCCAGCGACTTTGGACCTTTACTGCCTTGCTGGGGGTGAAATAATTATGTAAATATATTTATTAAACTTTAACCTTATGTTTGTCGTCGAACAAAATGAAATTCTTACTTATATACTGGAAGCGAAATTTTACGGATAACTTTCGTTTTTTGTACAGACATTTTTGATTTATTCGTATAAAACGTCATAAGAAAGAGATTATATTTATTTTTAATTGATTGACTGGATTTTGTAACAAAAAGCAAATCTAATTTTCTAATGAATGATCCGGGAAATAATCGGGCTGCGAAGGTAATAATTCATGTCAGTTGATCATTACTTTCAAGCGATCATTTTTTCTAAATTTATTTTAGAATTTTTAGAATATTTTCTAAATTTATTTTGTAGTTGACCTTTCATTTCCCTATTAATTATCATTGACTATTAAATATGGCAATATCTGTAAAAAAAATGCATTGGAAAGAAACCACTATTACGTTTGAAGGAAAAAATGAAACAATTTCTTCTTTATCCGTCACTGGTATATTTAATCGAGATAATAATTATCTTCATAATCTATCACATAATCTCATCTAATCGGCAAATTATTAATCCACTGGGCATAAACGTCTTCAGACGTCGATGAAAAGAAACGTTCAGATCAGTTTTAACCGCTTCGCAACTGATAAACCGTTCTCCGTCTAAAATATTCCATTGATGCGGAAAGATGAGAGCCGGGTGGGTAAGAGCAGGAGCGTAAGGAGGATGAACTAAAATTTCAGTATTTTTTGTCATTATAATTTCTTGGATGATACGGGAAATTCGCAGTCTTGCCTTATCGTGTTGGCTAACAAGCCTTTACGATTTTAAACTGATTGGCTCTTTTCTGTTAGGTTTTTGTGAATTTTTTCAGTATATGAAAGTACTCCACTACATTAACTCTTTAATATGGATTAGTGCTTCATTAAAAAATGACACCCTACATAAAGCCAGAAGAGAGTTTCATAAGTGAGAAGATTGAGAGAATAAAGTTTTAGAGTAAAATATACGGTTACATGCAACTTGTTCAGCTTTAAAATTAACCGCCAGTCTAGTACTGACCTTACATTCGTAATGTCAAGAGACCGAAGAAGAAAGCTCATCAGGGCAGTTATCATGAAACTATTTATAGAAAAATCATAGGGAAACTACATTATCGGCCTGGGAAAGTGACTGAAGTCGAGCATGGCCCTAGGCTTCGAGAAGGACTTCCAATCTTTGGTTGACTGGGGCAGGAAATGGTTTGTAAACTTTAATGCCTCTAAAACGAAACTGCACGTATCTACCCACCATAGTGAACCCTCCCTGCTTCCCATCAGGATGGCTGATGCCCAACTCCACGAGAACGCCTCTCTGCGCATGCTTGGTTTCACATCGTCCACGGATCTGAAGTGGAACAACTACATTGAATCAACAGCTTGATCTAGCGCAAGAAACCTTGTTTCTCTGTGTCGTGACAGAAGATGTTTCTCGCCTGAGTTCATCCTTCAAACCTACAAATCAGCCATTCGCCCTTCCGTGGAATACTGGCTCCATATATGGTCTGGTACTCCCGCAGTTCCCCTCAAGATCCTCAACAAAATCCAGAGATGAATATGCAAAGTGATTGGTCCTGATCTGGCATCCTGTCTACAGACACTTTCTCACAGACGTGATATGGCTTCCCTCTGTCTTTTTTACAAGTATTTTCATGGCAACCACCTCCAACGAACTACTTTCACTGGTTCCCAAACTGCAAGAATTTAAGCTTGCTACTAGGTTGGCATCACGGTCCCACCCTTTCACTGTCGAAACAACTAAATGTAGCCACCTTTTCTACTCTAACAGCTTCTTATCTCGCACCTCCCGTCAGTGGAACTCTCTTCCTATCACTTGTTTCCCTGATAGCTATAATCTTCAAATATTCAAATGTAATGTCAATCGACATCTTCTGATGCCTTGACCTTGACCCCCGTCCTTCTCTTTATCCTTTTCTCAAACACTTCTCTTTACTCTCACTCTCTGTAATCCGTTGCATGATAGTGGAACTTCCGAATTGCTTGCGGTGATTTGCTTTAAAAATTACGATGTCAGGACTGCTAACATTGCAGATTCTTCTTTGGCTTTTATCAAGATTCTATAAACACATAGCAGAGGCGCCACTAGATTTGACAGCAATATCCAATTCATGGACGATTGGTCGACTTATACATGTATTAAATCGATTCTGGCTAGGAAGCGTGCCTAACACGACACAGTAAGCGGGTTTTTCTAACAGCAGAGCCAGCAGTTGATTCAATAAAATGTTTTCATTTGCTATTAGCGGAAAAAAATTACCATGGGAAGATACAACGGGTCACAATCCTAGAGGTCAGCATCGGCCATAATATTGAAACGCGAAAAGTGTTCGCTAAGAAGATTAAAAGCTAAGAATAAAATATGATTTTAGAGAGTCATCTTTAATCTCTTGTAATGATTCTAACCAAGAAAAGTTAGTAGAATATCTATTCTTCAATGTATTCCTGGGTATGACAATAAGCTACATCCGATAGCAAGGCTTCTGATCGGGAAACTGGAGGTTTCGAGGAACGGGAAATCACCTCTTAATTGCTGCTGATGAAAGGTTCACCTTGACCCGGGCTGGTAGCACCAGTTAGGGTCCCAGCTATGAGTAAATAGCGAACCCACAAAGAAAATCAATATGAAAATATAAAAATACAAGCAATGCATTTGTGTGTATGTATATATATATATATATATATATATATATATATATATATAAATTACCAATATTTATAAATGACCAACAAAACATCAGAATGACCACCAATACATTTTACAGCAAAATGACCAACAATATATTTTATGAAAAAAAAATGAACAAAAATTCATTTTATCAGTAGTTTTAGGCATACAATTGCGTTCTAACTATATGTAGTTGAAGCCATAAAATAGTGTTAAAAATATTTAGATTCCGGTATTAAACAACCAATTGATATACCGCTAAACGAAATCAAACAACATGAAAAAACTCTTTCATGATATCAATCCATATAATATCCTAAAATTTCTTAAAGAAATCAAACTCTATTCCAAAATATAACTCCAGGAAAACTACAATATAAAATAAACATATTAACGTCTCTAGAAATTATGTTCACACAAACATATATATGCACACAAGCTGAGTATCATTTACCATGTATTCAATTGTGAAAGCAGAATAACAGATATAATATTTTTCTTACTTCAAAGCCCCCAGGAAAATGAAATTCTGGCATTAAAAAAGCCATAATGAGCGGATATACCGTTACACAAACAAATAAATCGATTTTCTTCAATGATTAGCAGAGGCTACTTCTTTTATTAACCATAGAACACTAACCATCAATTAAAGTTACGCGACTACTAACCATGCGTATATCATATCCGATTTTTAAAATATATATATATATATATAAAATAAATATAGATCTTTATTTGAAATATTTTACCTGCAGGCACTTCAAACTTTGTACTTTGAGTTAACATTACGAAAAACTGAAAAACATTATTTAGGTAAGAAAATCATGTGAAAATTGTAATTAAAAATAGGAAAAATTGCCCTGGGTATATTATACCCATGGTTACTGTTCTAGGGTTAAACGAAGAAGGAGTCCGATGACGAAAGAGCGATTGAACAACTTTAGGTAATTTTCCCAATTCATGAATTTTGAATTATGGTGGAGATGCAGATTGTATTGAACTTTTTTGTTAATTCAAATACAAAGTCCAATTCTATAGCAACCTCTGCTCAACCTGAGAGTCTTCGCACATTTTCAACAAAATCAATCATTCGCGATTTTAAAACCCAGCACGTAAAAAAATCTTTGCCAGTAGAAAATTACTTTGGGGATTTTTCTTGGGAGGAAGTACCACCTTTGAGACAAATCGTACTTCTTTTAAGAAAATTTTACTTATTACTGAGTGTTTTTTTTTTTTTGTATTCACAAATATTTACCAAAATAAGTAGTTTCTACTAATAATAAAAATATTTTTTCGGTGAAACAAACTGAAATAAATATGAACCAGCAGGAGAAGATTGAAACATTTTTTTTCTTATTTTAATAATAAAATCGTATCTTTCGGGACGCTTATTAATAAATTTTAAATTTGTCATTTTGTTTACCTTTTAAATGTTCGATAGTGATGTGTGTGCGGGGTTTTTTTTTCAGGAAAAATTGAATCACCTTGCAAATAATATTAAATATGTGATATAAAACATTTATAATTATATAAGAAAAAAATATATAAGATATAATTATAAAGAGACATATAAAAATTTGTAATATATATTAAAGATATAAAAATACACTTCAATAAAAAAAGAAATTATAATCACAATTTTTAAAAATATCAAGGCACCCACAAGGGCACTCACAAGTCTCAAAATAGAAAAGCATGTTCTATACAAAGGTTAATAGATTTTAGTAAAATCCTATTTACTCCGGTAAAGTGTATCGTTCAAATGTAGAAAAGGAATATTGTAATTAAAGTTTCATTACTGATATATTATTGATACAGAATATTAACAACATTGAGCAGACCATAGATATTATTTAGTTCTGTACATCTATCAATAATCTGTCTTATTTTGTGTATATGTGTATATATATATATATATATATATATATATATATAAGTGAACATATATATATATATATATATATATATATATATATATATATATATAAGTGAACATAGAAATCAACACTTAGAGGCGACAGTCTGTTTCATGATAGACGCAATCGTTAGGCCATGACGATTGAATCTAGCATGAAACAGACTGTCACCTCTAAGTGTTGACTTCTATGCTCACGTTTATATTTATATAGTCTCTATCTCTGATATTAAGCACTTTATCCCATAAATATAGCACATCTTAAGACTATATTTCTTCATATATATATATATATATATATATATATATATATATATATATATATATATATATATATTTATATATATATGTGTGTGTGTGTGTGTGTGGAGCAAAGGTGTATTACAAAGTGGAAAAAAAGTTTCCGTGTAATTCGTTCACAACTACAATCGAAAAGATTGTATATAAACTCATCACAAAATGTGTTACAACTACATGTAAAACAATAAAACACTTAATCAATACAAAAAAATAACATGCTAACTGTAATTTTTTAAATCTGTAATATGTAATGATTGCCAGAAAGAATACACTGGAGAAACCTCAAGAAGTTTGAATAAAAGAGTATAAGAACACAAAAGAGGCGTTTAAAAAAACAACATATTAAACGTATTAGTTGCTCACGGTAACGAGACTGACCTGAATTTTGGCATAAAAATGCTGGTTTAATAAAAAGACTAAACGATACACACAGACGAAAATGTACTTTAATCGCTCGTTCATCGACAGTAAATTTGTGTCCAGGTTCTTACTAGGATTCAGCCATTCTTGGCAGATCTTTTGTTTTTACAATGTTGGATATTCAATAACAAAGATGATGAAAACAAAACAAAGAACAATAATCTCATTGTAATTGGCTCGATTATTATACCTAAAACATATAAAAAATATTCTAAATTAAAAATTCTCAGTGTCTTTTTTAACTCTTTCTTCTTTCTTCTTCCTCTTCCCCTCCTCCCTGCTTTACAATTTAACTTTTCTTTCTTCTTTTCTCTTCCTGACTAAAAATTATTTAAGAGGTCAAATTATCTGGCCTCTTAACTGAGTACAATTGAATTTACGTAAATTTTTAAAGATGATTTAAAAACAACCTTATCCTTGCTTTACATTTCCAAGATAGACCTTTCCATAGTCCTCCCACCACATCTGTCACCTTATATCAATCTACAACTATCTCGCTAAAACTTAAATAAAAACTTAAAATAAAAGAAGACTAATTCTAGAGATGTGACCTGATGAACCAGGAAAAATATATTTCCTAGGGAAATAAATTATAATCATGGAAACTTAAGGTTGTCTCTTTCTTAATTATTTAATTAATATTTGCTCTGGCTTTACATTGAGCTCTCTTGATCACACCCTCTTTGGAATAATCCACACAGATTACCAAACCCTTCCCTACCTGACTATATATATATATATATATATATATATATATATATATATATATATATACACATACACACACACACACACATATATATATATATATATATATATATATATATATATTGTTTGTATTTAGGCAGCATTTTTCATTAATGCATGTTTCATTAAATAATACAGGCAAGTTGTGTCTATTTATTTTAAGCAAATTTCTTTCATATCGTCTGATGACCTTAATAACATTATCATTGAAAGAAAATCACAATATTGATACATGTTTTTTTTTTAGTCTTATCTAAGCTTTCGGCTTACATAAGTCATCATCAAATGCATACTAATTATAAACAAGATGAAAATATACTAAAAAATTGGTAAATACTAGTATATCTACAACAGAACCTAGCAAAAAAAAAATAATAATCATATGCTACACTAAATCTAGTATATCCAACTCAATTATTTGAACTAACCTGAACAAAATAAACTATGAAAACTCCACAGATATTCTTAAATGCCTATAATTGATAACAAAAATCATTGCTTTATACCAACGTCTTCCCATACTTAATACTTCCCGTTTTCACTCTCGTGTGGTCATGTGTGACGTCAGGAGCTGCGACGCGATTTACGCTTTCGCGTCTCGTATACACGTGTTTGTCGTTGCTTTGAAATTTTTCATCCAGCAAGGGCGGACTATCATTGTTGGTCTGGCCGGGTGTTGTTTGATATATTTAAATTGTCATCTTTGATAATGGCTTATGTAAGCCGAAAGCTTAGATAGAATTTAAACATGTGTCAATATGGTGTTTTCCTTTCGTCTTTCAATGATAATGTTATTAAGCTTATCAGACAACATGGAAGGAACTTACTTAAAATAAATAGACAAAACTTGTCTATATTATTTCATGAAACATGCATTAATGAAAAATTGCTGACTACACAATATATATTAATTGAGTTCTCACGATCACAGGCTTGTTTATTCGAAAAACAGGTACGTAAAAATTGGCCTTCCTCTCTACCAATAGACCATAGATATAATCCCCGACTAATGCCAAATCAGTCGCGTTTCGATCCCGGCTTAGGGCAATCGGATGTCTAAATACACTGATGAGCTGTCATACAGCGAAACAGTCTGTCTGTCGATGACGATATATATATATATATATATATATATATATAGTCAAACCTAGTGAGCCACACAAACCTACCCAGGTTTCACCTAAGCGGCTCGTCAGGGAAAGCTTTGTTTACTCGTGTCGGGGTTTTTTCTTCGGGCTTCAAACCTGTATCTGTGCGATTTTTTTCGACAGACTTTTATGTTTCTAACTCTTTCTTTTTTTAAAAAATTTTCTTCATTCGAGATTGATTTGATTATTGGCAAATCAAAAATTAGAATATTTTTTGAAACTAGTATAGTTACCTATATATATATATATATATATATATATATATCTTATTTTCGTGTGCATATATATTTACCGTTTTGATAAAATCCGCTAGATAGAACCCAGGGATATATCAAATGCACTGATATACGAAAGTTTATGAGGAAGCAAGCAGCTGCGTTCTGACTTGTAAGATAAAATCCTTATTTTTTATTTTTTTCCCTTTATGCAGAATGTCGATTGATATATATATATATATATATATATATATATATATATATATATATATATATATATATATATATATATATATATATATATAATCCTGCAATATGAGAGACGGAGCTAGCTAGATTAAAACGTTGACATGAAATGATTTAGATAGAGATACGGAATTTTTTAATATTTTAAGGATATGTTTTAGATATATTTTTTTTTAAGGATATGCTTATAATTGAAACCGTTTGTCGACTCTCTTGTAACGCTTTCTCCTCTCTCTATGGCTGCAAACGAGAAACTGACGAACCGAGTTCGAATTCAGGTTACGTACCATACATTAGTTTTCGGAGAAATACCCTTAAAAAAATTATTAATCCATTTCTTCTAGCAATCGCAGTATTGGGTTAAGTATCCTTGCCGACTGGGATCAGTCAGATATGCTGTGAAAATCCAGCAACCAACATATTACATCCGATGCTTGCATCTGCCAAATCTCGTGCAACAACTGCGACTTAAAATATGTGGGTTAAACATGTTGGTCCGTAAAATCTCGTGTTTTCGAACATAAACGAGATATTCGCCTCTGTAATTTAAACAATGCTTTATTTGTACACATAACTAAATCTGATCATAATTTCGATTTTGATTCTGTGAAGATTTTAAGATATATTCATAATAAAAATCTTCGACGGACTTATGAGGCAGGCATAATATCGATGTCACGCACGGTGAATACTAGACCTGGCTTCTTTAATATTTCCCCTTCTAGCAAGATTAATGCTGGTCAAACATCTCTTATAAATTTTAGATTAAAATAAAATTCTTTTCATTTTTCATTCAAAATACTATATTTTAGGAATACGTTTTCACAACATCGCCCACGTGACGCCGACGTTATCATATTGAAACGGAACGCTGATCTTGAAAATTTCAGTTATTCTGTTTTGATTAGTCTTATTAGTCTTATTGTTGGAGGTGCTGTACAAAACGACGGAGGTGGACGGCAAAAGTGTCGAGAACCCCCGTAATTTTCCAAAGACTCCAGGTGTCATTACCTGTATCAGAGACTCTGGTGGCAAACTGAAGGTGTGGAGCCACATATTCGAGGCCAGGGATGCCTTTCCGAACATTAAAATGTGCGAATTTGACAACCCCGTCTTAAAGAGATTGCGCAACTTTTGCTCTGGGAGGGTCCCGGTTTTAGTTCACCCCTCCTTATATAGGGCTATTAAATTAATGTACCCTATTGACGTCGGCGGTATTGTCCTGGGCGGTCGTATGACGACTGAATTGGGCACTGGCAGTCTGGGACAATCTGTCGGGGTCCTGCTCAACGCAGATTTCCGCCCCGTATGTGTATAAGGTTTTTGCACTTATTCTTTTTTCTTTTTGCAGGCCTAGACGATGGCAGTTAAGTTAGCTATACTGAATGTGAATGGCTTGAGGGATCGGGGTAAGGCTGCCCGCCTGCTCCGGGACCTGTTGTCTTTTGATGTGGATGTCGCCGCGATCGAAGAGACCCACTTTGTTTGCAGTTCCGATGCGTGTGTGCTGGAGGATGACTTTGTCGTTTATTCAGCATACGGGGACCGGTCTGCCAGAGGTGTTTCTTTGCTTGTCAGACGTACTCTCGATGCGAAGGTAGACCTTGTGCATACCGATGCAGAGGGCCGGTTGATCGTGGCCGATATTGCCGTGAAAACTGGTTCGTTCCGAGTCGTTGCGGTTTATGCGCCCAATGACCAGAGGGAGCGGGTCTCGTTCTTTCGGCGGTTGGGGCCGTTCCTGGTGGATTCAACGCGCCTAGTGTTAATGGGGGACTGGAATGCCATCCTGGACCCCAAGTTAGACAGGGGGCGGGGTGCTAGCGGGAGAGGGGGCGATCGCAGCTTGGTCGATCTGATCGACGATTATGGTCTCGTCGATAGATACCGGGTCGATCATCCCAAGGGAAAAATGTGGACGTGGGCTCTTAATTGGCCTTTTGACAAGGTGGTTAGCTACCTTGACAGAATGTTAGTGAGAAGAGCCGACATAGAACTACTAGATTGCCCTACGTTCCACTGGGTAGGCTATTCGGATCACAAACTCGTTTGTGCCCGGGTGGCGTTAGACAATAGGCCTAGAATGACTGGCTACTGGAAGTTCAATCTGTCTTTACTGGACAGGCGGGACTTCCAGGAGCAGCTAACTAGACTAGTGCAGCGGGAGCTAGTGGGGGCGGTTATCGGGAATAGGTGGTGGGAACGCCTTAAATGTAGGATTAGGTCCTTCACCACTGATTTCAGCAAACGGCTCGCTCTAGATAGAGCTGAAAAGGTGAAGACGCTTAAAGCTAGTTATTCCCGGGCGGTGGCTGGGGGGGATCCCCTAGAGATAGCCTTAGCTAAGGAGGCCCTGGATCGATCGAATAGCGAGCGGTACATGGGTCAGATAATTAGACATAAGTTAAGCAAGATGTCTTCCGAAGCCGTGAACTTGGGCGCAGATCTGCGCAGGGAAGAGGTCCGTCGAGGTGGCGATCGTTACATTCGTGAAGTCAAATCCCCGGAGGGGCGTACTCTTCGGGCCACTGACGACATGTGCGGAGCGTTTCGGCGACATTTCGAGAACCGGTTTACCAAGGAGCCTGGTCTCCGTGAGGAGGAGTTTCGTAGCTATTTGGCTGACTTTCCTCGGCTTTCGCCGACTGAAGCGGCTAGCTGCGAGGGAGAGATTACGGAGGGCGATGTCTACGCGGTTTTGAAGAAGGTCGGCAGAGGCAAGTCGCCCGGTCTGGATGGTTTGCCCTATGAATTGTACTTGAGGCTGTCGCACATCTTTGTTCCAATTTTGACTGCAGTGTTCAACAACTGGTTTCGGTCGGGGTCCATCCCCAACCGGATCACCAGGGGTGTGATCACTCTGTTGAAAAAGGGCAAAGGTGGTGGGGGGAACCTAGATGATTACAGGCCCATAACTCTGCTAAACACAGAGTTAAAGATTATGGCCAAGATCCTGCAGGAGCGTTTGCAGTCAGTTGCCGAGTCTCTGTTGGGACCTGAGCAAACTTGTTCTGTGAGGGGCCGAACAATTCAGAGCAACCTGCATCTGATCCGCACGATCATAGAGGGTGTAAAAGACGACGAAGAAGCCGCGCTGATCAATTTGGATCAGTCCAAGGCATTTGATAGGGTCGACCATCGCTACCTTGCAGCTGTCCTGCAGGCCGCTGGATTCGCACCCAACTTCTGCCGCTGGATTAGCCTCCTGTATCGCTCCCCCAGTGCGGTGGTACAGGTGAACGGAAGGCTGTCGGACGCGTTCGTGCTGTCTAGGTCGGTTCGTCAGGGTTGTCCGCTGTCGCCTCTCCTTTATGCTTTGGCGTTGGAGCCTCTCCTTCGCCGGCTGAAGGACGAGACCGGCAGTCCGGCCCTACGTGGAATTGCCGTTCCTGGAGGGTCTCGAGCCAGGGTTTCCGCGTACGCCGATGACGTATCTGCTTTCGTGTCGTCCCGCAACGACATTGAGGTGGTACAGAAGGCGCTTGATCGGTACGAGAAGGTGACAGGGGCCAAAATAAACCGCGACAAGTCGTCCGGCTTGCGGTTAGGTGCCTGGAAGGGGGTCGCTCTTCCGGGCCGCTTCGGTTGGACAGACGGTCCTGTCCGCATTCTTGGAGTGTGGTTTGGGCCTGACCTCCAGCTGGAGAAGAATTGGTCTGAAGTACGAGCAAAGGTCGATTCCGCCGGTCAGACTTGGAATCGACGGAGGTTGTCCGTGAAGGGCAGGGCGGAGGTGTGTGCTACATACATTTTCCCCCTGATTCTTTATCGATTGTCCGTACTTCCTCTCTGTAAGACTCACAAGAAGGCGCTCGAGCAATCGCTATCCTCCATTTTATGGAGGGGACGCGGGAATCGGGTCGACAGACGAGTCTGCACTAAACGTCCGTGTCATGGGGGGCTGGGAATGCCGCACCTGCCGAGTCACATCCGTGCCTCTAGGTTGGCTTTCCTACGCCGTGAATTGACTGGAGGAGATCCGATTCTGGAGGGGATTGTTAGAGACGCGTTCCCTGGCCTTACCATCAGTCCCCCCATCTCGCGGGTTGAGCGCGGTCGTAAACCCCGGGATCAATCGGTTTTCCTTCGCGAGTGTCGGTCGGCCTTGAGGGCCGTTCCCCGGTCCAGTGACCTTTCTCGGCCTAGGAAGGTCTTCTATCGTGAATTAGTGGAGAGGCCCGCGAAGGATCTCCTACGAGATACGCTCGGCTTGTCGGAGGAGGAGTACTGCTCCTACTGGTCTTGGGCGCCAGCGGCGGATTACCTCAGTAACCCTGAGTTTTCGCTTAGCTGGCGATTGGCTCGGAATCGGCTGCCTCTCAACGACAAGGCTTTCATATGGGGCTTGGCGGATTTGCCAGACTGTGAACGGTGTGGTCTTGGCTTAGAGGAAACGGCTGCGCACGCCTTCTACCATTGCCCCCAGGTCCGCCCCTTATGGGACCATGTCGGCGAGCTGACGGCTCGTCTCGCTCCCGAACAGCTTGTGTCCATTGATCGCGCATACGCGTGTGACAATGTGTCGCCCCCGTATTCCGGGATGAAACGGATGGTGTTTCTGACGCTGATGGCCACGGCTCGAATGGTGATTTGGACGACGCGAAAGGAGGAAGTCTTGCGAGGCAATCGTCTTTCTCATTCGGATCTGATTCGATTCTTTGAGCATCAGCTCAAGATGAAGATTAGATCGGATAGAAAACGATTGCATTCGACAGTCTTTAGCGAAAGGTGGGTAAAAGAAGCGAGCTTGCTTCGTGTGAACGGGGCTAGCCTTGATTTTCTCTTCTAGGTCAACCTATTGCACATCGCGGTGGCTTCCTGTGGAACCCTCCCCTTGGTTAGGTTAGACAAGCTTCAGTGTACCTAGTTAATGTGAGTAAGTGTTGTTCCTGGCCTGCATCCCGGCCGTTCTTTGGTTATGATCCAAGTCGAGATTCCCATCCTCCCCAGTTTGTTTTGACCCCCGCCCCATTTTCATCTCGACTGGGTCAGTTTTATATTTTCCCATTCCAGCCTAATATTTTATACTTTTTCCCACTCCCTTAGCGAGAGCGTCTCTTGATTTTGTCCCCTGGGCAGAATACAGCGGCCTCTCTGTTTTATGGGTTGGACGGTCCCTACTAACATCAATTATGTTTAGTTTGTATTTGTGTTTATTTTAAGTTTATTATTGGGTTCATTTCCCTCCCCTCTCATTTTATCATTATTAGAATTGTATATATATATATCATCATTAGAATTTTCATGGTATGGGGCGCGATTTTGGTAGGTCTCCCTTGAGAGCACGTGGTATTATGGTGGTTGAAGGATTGTTTGGTGATGGACGAGTTCTTTTGGTGAATGTGTAAAATGTAATGTACGAATGGGTCGCGAATCTGATTATCTAGGTATAAGATAGTTAGAGTTGACCAGCCTCTACCCCTCCCTTTTATTGGCCTTGTGCCACAATTTGTACTTTTTGTTCAAATAAATACCAGTCTTATAAGGGACAAGTCGCCTCTCCTTTATGCTTTGGCGTTGGAGCCTCTCCTTCGCCGGCTGAAGGACGAGACCGGCAGTCCGGCCCTACGTGGAATTGCCGTTCCTGGAGGGTCTCGAGCCAGGGTTTCCGCGTACGCCGATGACGTATCTGCTTTCGTGTCGTCCCGCAACGACATTGAGGTGGTACAGAAGGCGCTTGATCGGTACGAGAAGGTGACAGGGGCCAAAATAAACCGCGACAAGTCGTCCGGCTTGCGGTTAGGTGCCTGGAAGGGGGTCGCTCTTCCGGGCCGCTTCGGTTGGACAGACGGTCCTGTCCGCATTCTTGGAGTGTGGTTTGGGCCTGACCTCCAGCTGGAGAAGAATTGGTCTGAAGTACGAGCAAAGGTCGATTCCGCCGGTCAGACTTGGAATCGACGGAGGTTGTCCGTGAAGGGCAGGGCGGAGGTGTGTGCTACATACATTTTCCCCCTGATTCTTTATCGATTGTCCGTACTTCCTCTCTGTAAGACTCACAAGAAGGCGCTCGAGCAATCGCTATCCTCCATTTTATGGAGGGGACGCGGGAATCGGGTCGACAGACGAGTCTGCACTAAACGTCCGTGTCATGGGGGGCTGGGAATGCCGCACCTGCCGAGTCACATCCGTGCCTCTAGGTTGGCTTTCCTACGCCGTGAATTGACTGGAGGAGATCCGATTCTGGAGGGGATTGTTAGAGACGCGTTCCCTGGCCTTACCATCAGTCCCCCCATCTCGCGGTTTGAGCGCGGTCGTAAACCCCGGGATCAATCGGTTTTCCTTCGCGAGTGTCGGTCGGCCTTGAGGGCCGTTCCCCGGTCCAGTGACCTTTCTCGGCCTAGGAAGGTCTTCTATCGTGAATTAGTGGAGAGGCCCGCGAGGGATCTCCTACGAGATACCCTCGGCTCATCGGAGGAGGAGTACTGCTCCTACTGGTCTTGGGCGCCATCGACGGATTACCTCAGTAACCCTGAGTTTTCGCTTAGCTGGCGATTGGCTCGGAATCGGCTGCCTCTCAACGACAAGGCTTTCATATGGGGCTTGGCGGATTTGCCAGACTGTGAACGGTGTGGCCTTGGCTTAGAGGAAACGGCTGCGCACGCCTTCTACCATTGCCCCCAGGTCCGCCCTTTATGGACCATGTCGGCGAGCTGACGGCTCGTCTCGCTCCCGAACAGCTTGTGTCCATTGATCGCGCATACGCGTGTGACAATGTGTCGCCCCCGTATTCCGGGATGAAACGGATGGTGTTTCTGACGCTGATGGCCACGGCTCGAATGGTGATTTGGACGACGCGAAAGGAGTAAGTCTTGCGAGGCAATCGACTTTCTCATTCGGATCTGATTCGATTCTTTGAGCATCAGCTCAAGATGAAGATTAGATCGGATAGAAAACGATTGCATTCGACAATCTTTAGCGAAAGGTGGGTAAAAGAAGCGAGCTTGCTTCGTGTGAACGGGGCTAGCCTTGATTTTCTCTTCTAGGTCAACCTATTGCACATCGGGGTGGCTTCCTGTGGAACCCTCCCCTTGGTTAGGTTAGACAAGCTTCAGTGTACCTAGTTAATGTGAGTAAGTGCTGTTCCTGGCCTGCATCCCGGCCGTTCTTTGGTTATGATCCAAGTCAAGATTCCCATCCTCCCCAGTTTGTTTTGACCCCCGCCCCATTTTCATCTCGACTGGGTCAGTTTTATATTTTCCCGTTCCAGCCTAATATTTTATACTTTTTCCCACTCCCTTAGCGAGAGCGTCTCTTGATTTTGTCCCCTGGGCAGAATACAGCGGCCTCTCTGTTTTATGGGTTGGACGGTCCCTACTAACATCTATTATGTTTAGTTTGTATTTGTGTTTATTTTAAGTTTATTATTGGGTTCATTTCCCTCCCCTCTCATTTTATCATTATTAGAATTGTATATATATATATATATCATCATTAGAATTTTCATGGTATGGGGCGCGATTTTGGTAGGTCTCCCTTGAGAGCATGTGGTATTATGGTGGTTGAAGGATTGTTTGGTGATGGACGAGTTCTTTTGGTGAATGTGTAAAATGTAATGTATGAATGGGTCGCGAATCTGATTAGCTAGGTATAAGATAGTTAGTGTTGACCAGCCTCTACCCCTCCCTTTTATTGGCCTCGTGCCACAATTTGTACTTTTTGTACCAATAAATACCAGTTTTATGTCTATCGTCTTTTCATGTTGACTTGAATATTGTCTTATTTTAATTATGTTTTAATAACTATGTCCTGAAGAAGGTCTACTAGACCGAACGGTCTGACGTCGATAATTGAAACAACATTAAAACAGCATACAGTGTAACGCGGATATAAGAGACCCGAATATAAGAGAAACCCGGATATAAGAGAGAGTTTATCTGGTCCCAAATTAGAGCCATACTTACGTAAACAAAATAGACCAAACCCGGATATAAGAGAAACCCCGATATAAGAGAATCTTCTCCGGTACCGACAACTCTCTTATATCCGGGTTACACTGTACTTGCATATTCGGATTTTTGTTTTTCTATATTTTTCTTCATACTGTCGGATCTATATCCACACACACACACACACACACACACACATATATATATATATATATATATATATATATATATATATATATATATATATATATATATATATATCTGTGTGTGTGTGTGTGTGTGTGTTATTGTGTAATAGGAAAAGTGGTTTAACCAAATATGTAAAGAATCTGGCGTTGCATATATAAACAAGGGAAAAGTTTGAAGCACATCAAGAATAACGCTGAAGCAGACAATCAATTTTAAGTAAACCTAATAATAAAAAAACAACAAAAAGTGTAAATCAAACGAAGTAGTAGTACACTAGCTCTCAGACAATTCCAGCAACTACATCACCATTTATACCTGGTCACCTAATTGCCCAGACAGCAACACCCTTGATTATTATGTGTGGGACGCAGTTGAGTGAGAGCCTCCACCACCAAAAAAAAAGAAGCTACATATAATACCAAAGATGCGCTGAAGACAAGGAATATGGCAGTATTCTCCACTTTATACAAGGAGACCGTCCATAAGATTTGTAGGTGATTTTGAAGTTATATAAAGGGCGTTGTCGAAGCCAATGGGAATTTTATTGAATGAACTTACTGTTTAGTATTTCAAGATATTTTGTGTAATTTTAGTAAATATATCTGTTAAAATGAGATGTATTTTCATTTTTATGTAATTTTGACGACAATTTATACATCGCATGGGGTTTTTCATACAAGTGCAACTCGAAAGACTTGGACGACAAAGGGAGTATTAGGAGGAATGAGGGATATTATTATTATAGGCAATAAAAGTATTGCCCCTTGTCCAGCTTAAAAAAAAAAGTTTCAAAGAAATATAAGTAATGTAATGGTCACCAGCCTCTCCAGATATTAATTCTATAGAAATCTAACGGCCATCATTAAAAGATTTGAATGGAAGAACGCGAAAAAAATATCCATGAAAATATTTCTGGAAAAGAAATAAAAAAATACTGCAAATTATATTAAATTCAAAGCAGTAGAAAAGTTTAAAAAAAACTGATGAAGGGTGTATTAGGTTGGTGCAAAAATAATGACGTAATAATGTCGTTTTTTGACGTATAACGTCAAAAAACGACATTATTACGTCATTATTTTTGTACCAACCTAATACAATGTCAAGGAACCATTACTATCGCCTAAAATAATGAATTACTTGCCGTTCATTCATTCACATACTTTGGACCTAATATCCGTGTGTGCACAGGATTCTGAGAAATGACTCTCCAATGATATTATCTATTGCTTTTGAAATCTACGGTTTTTGCTTTACAAGAACAGGATTTACACTCTATTTCTAAGCATCATCTGCTTAAGGCCACGTCATGTTGTAACACGGGTTCCCCTACGATCAGCCAAGTTAAACAATGCCGATCCTGATCAGTACCTACATGGGTGACCGATTGGTAATACTAGGTTATATAAGCTTGGATGGTGCCATAGAATTGATAATAGGAGTACCAAGTTCCAATTCCTGTTGGGTTCGTTATGTTCCCTTCTCGCAAAAGTACTCTTGGGGTAGGTTGAATCCAACTCTATTCTCCCAGTTACGGGTTAAATAGTAAAACTTGTATCACTAATTCATCATTGTCAAAAAGAAAGTGTTACAATTTAAAAATATTGCGATTTAAATAACCAGCAAAGTGTTGATAATTTTTAAAAAGCGAATCGATGTTTGCATAGATTTAGGCATGTGGATTTTAAATTCAGAAATATATGTGTACTACACCGGTCACTAACCACGGCAAGAGAGCTCAGTCGGTGTTACTATTTAACCCATGGTGAGGGGAAGAATGTGGATTCATACCTTGCAAAGGTATTTGTGCGATAGTGAGTGTTACGATCTAGCGAACACGGCTTGATTTCTTGTTCAGAGTCGCTATTTCAAATCAATTTCATACTAGAAGTGCCTCTGAACATTTCATGCATTGGGATTTATTTGATTATTTAAAATTATTAATTTAAGTATTAAATAAGTTCTTTACAGTTTCTATGGCGACAAAATAGGAGGGAACATTTCAGTATTTCACTATTAAATATTTACGATTAGCAAAAAATATATTGCAATAACAATCATAGTTATGAAAATTATAAATATGATGGCCTTTCATTGTTTAAATTTATTCATTAAATAATTTCGTGAAACAACTGTTTTTATGACTTATATATCCTGTTGATGACAGTTCAGAATACTGACGACCACCTGAAGAATATTGTATTAATGGAGGATAACTGTCAATGAAACTTGAATAACATTGAATAACGTTCATCAGAAAGATCGCAAGAAGAATTATAAAAAGATGGGAAAAATATATATACATTTTAACGCTTCAAATAATTTCCTTTTTTATTCATTCTTTCTTTATTGTGTCATTTTCTCACCTATTTTGTTCGTTTCTGTGTTTTTTTTTTCATTTGTTTATCAATTTATATGTCTTTATTATTTTTTCTTCAATAATTAATTTCTAGGTCATTCTTTCTGTTTTCTACAGAAGTCTTTTTTTTCCATATTTTCACCTAGTTTATTTTTTCTTTTAATCTTTTTGTGTTTAAAGTATTTCTTTTTTTCTTGTTCCTTTTTCTTTTTAATAACTTTTTCTTTAATTTCATTTATTGAATTTTCATCTTTCTTTTTTTCTACTTTTTAGTTTTCTTTCATTCATTCATTCATCTATCTATCTATCTACCTATCTATCTATCTATCTATCTATCTATCTATCTATCTATCTATCTATCTATCTATCTCAGTCTCTTCATATCTATCTATCTATCTATCTATCTATTAGAATCAATATCACTAGCCGTGGCTATACTCATCCGTCGGACCAACCTGTTTTAGACTACTCCTTCCTTCCTTCCTTCCTTCCTTCCTTCCTTCCTATCTATCTATCTATCTATTTATTCTTCTTAATTAATTTTATTACCCCGTGTATATTTTAATTCTTTATTTTTCCTATTTTTATATTTATTTCCTTAAAGTTGGTAATTCTGTTCGTTCCATATGTTCCCATTTTCTGTTTTTTTTTTTTAATTTCTTTATTCCCGTTCGATTTTTTCTTTCGTTTTCTTTCTTTCTTTCGGTGTTCTATTAATGGAGTATAACTAACGATGGAACTTTAATAACGCTGAATAAAATCCATCAGATACATTGCAAGAAGTATTGTAAAGGATGGAAATAATATATGTCCATTTTAACGCTTCAAATAATATCCTTTCTCATCTTTCTTTCTTTTATCTTTATTCTTTTCGGTTTTTTTTCTACTTCAAACATTTCTTTCTTCCTTCACTGAAGCAGCCGTTAAGCCCCTGATGACGTTTTTGCTTCCTCTCCTGTCCCTTCCTCCCTCCCTCCCTTCCTTCCTTTTAATTTTCTCACTAAAACCAGACAGCCTTATGGAATCTTCCACATTGGTCTTCCACCCCTTTTGGAAATATGTATTCTTCCCTAAAAAAGCCTTAACCAATCACCATTTCGTTTCAGTAAATTCAATCTTCTATTGGTTAAGAAACACTAAACTGGAGCAAAGTCGAAAGAGATCCTTTTTCCCGCCAAGGCTCCCTGGAGCCGATTTTTAAACACCAAAGTCTATATAAACAGACGCATGACTCAATTCAAGTCGGTCAGTCATCAAGTTTCGTGAGATGCTACCAAAATCCACATGTGTCAATTCATATCACTCCATGATTCTCAACAAACTCAACACAGAACTCAATCGAACATTGTCCGCGTGGTAATCAAATTAAAATTGACTTAAAGAGTGAACGTTTTCACTACACAAACAGTAATTGTACAATTCATCAATTTAGCCAAACAGTTAAAAGCAAAAAAAAAAACTCTTCACAACTTAAATTTTAACTAACAAGTAACTCACGCATACACACAAGTATTTGAACGAGCACATTTGTGATCTTTCCTAGCAAAAACCAAATTATTTTAATTTCACTAACAAATCAAAACCATTAACTTTTATTGACCAAATTTCTGCATGAACATTCTTCATAACCTTGTCTCAATTCCCACAATCAACAAACATTCTGTTATCCTTGCATGTATATCTATTTTATATATAAAAAATCTCTTTATTCTTGGATCTCTAAACACTGTGTTTTTAGTGATTTCTTACAATACAAATTGTCTTTATATTCTTTATTTGATCTACGTGTTGTGGGATAAGGCATAATAAGCACGCATAATCTTTGCCGTACATAAATTACCTTCTGATACATTTTCACTCAGCTTGACCTGCAACAGCCCCATTGATGTATATTTCAGTTAAAGGTAGCGATGTAATGAATATGCATACACCTCGGTTCCCCCTCACAATAATATGATTGGCTGATTTCAGCCATAAATACAAACTGGTGTGGAGGTACACGGACGCCTATTGGCTTCGCCTATTGCCTACGCCTATTGCCTACCACTACGACGAGGACCAGTCCATTACGGCTACCCGCTAGATTGTCCTACTCGGTTACAGTAGTCCAAATCCAGCTACTTCGAACAAGTATATCCCTTTCCGGGACAGGTTGTGTGAATAATGTCAATTCTTAAATTTAATAAACATTTACCTTATTAATTAATATTATTCTTTTTATTTTCTTGAAAAATAAATGTTCAAAACTTGCAGTTATCAACAGCTTCATACTTTCTTTCTGATGTCTTTTATTCACTGAATCCAAACATAATCTACTTATATTTCACTCTTATCTTTCTTCGGAAATAAAATGGTCTTTTTGTAATGGTCCTGTGGGTAGATGGACCAATACTATTTACATTATTATACATTCAACGTACGGGATTCAAGTAAACAACAAAAACTCCAAACTGTGAATCAACAAATATATATTGAAATAACATACAAGAACAAATATGCAATAAAATTGTATTCAATGTATAGATTAAGGGAAGGAAGTTGTTCCCTTTTAATTGCATTTTGATTTGTAATTGATTATTAGAAGAAAGTTCTTTTTGAGAGAAAAATGTTCGGGAATCAATATTAGAACAAAGGACTGTTTCTTAGAATAGATAACACAAGTATACAATTGATCAAAAATGTGTTGTGTTATAGAATGGTTCGAAATTAACAGAGTCCTGGATGATTGAGCTTGGCTAAGTCACAGAGAGAAGTGTGAGTTAATATTATAAAATTCTGTGTCTGTGTGTGCGTTTGAAATGTTATGAGTAAGATCGTGGATTTGTCTGGATAGGCAAAACTTACTGGATCCTACTGACTATTGTGAAAAAGTCGCCTCTTTTAAGGAAAAAAAATAGGCTTCCACAGAAGCACGGGAAAAAGTTAATCTTGCACTAAAATATATGATTGGTTAAAAATTAACCAACCGCTACATTTTTACTAAGAAAACAGGAAAGCAAGCTCAAAACTGAAGGATTCAAAGAAATGACTGCGATGGCTAAATTGTCTTATAGAAAAATAGTATTGATTGAAGCAAATCGCAGACGAATAAAATGTGGGGGTGGATAAACATAGCAATCGCTACACATTATTTCTTTGATGCAAGGGCAGGCGCAAAGATCACATGGTATTCTAATACTATTCTAATACTATATTGTTCTAAGCAATTATATATTTATGTGACCTATATCGTTTGGAATTATTTATAAATAATGTTTTCTCTTAATTTGATTGCATAATAAAATCCGACAATTATCAAAACGTTTTTATAACCATTTAAAATTGATTGATATTATAAGCTCAAAACCGTACGATATATTGCCCAAATACTTGTAGATATATCATGACAATTTATAGGATCAAGCGAATTTTCACCTGAAGGAAGAAAAAAAAAACAAATTACAGAATAAAATATGGTACCGTCAAAAGACTTGCAACAAACGTTATATATTAAGTCATTTAAGATGGCATTGCTAATTTGAATAATGGTCTTTCTTTTCTTATTTTTATTTTAAATATTATTCGTTTTACTTAGTAAAAATAAATTTTATTCGATTAATTTTTGCTACGCGTTTAATGTAATTATAGAAAGCCTTGCAACTGTTTCTTTTCGCATTTAATACTTCTAGGAATTCAAGCTGCGCCATAATGGAATTGATGCTGCGAGGAATATACATCTTGTAATATGTTATTAGGAAACGAAGGAGGAAATCTTGGCTCTAGAAATTTGCAAGCCAAGATTTCCGTTTAAAAAAGAAAAGGCCAAATCTATTGCGTTGGGAGGCTTGAATTAATCATGACGAACAGTATGAAGTTAGGTTATAATGTAAAATTGATTTTGCATAACCGTAATGAATCTTCACCGTTGTGGATTGCGGGCAAGAAGCTGTAGCGCCAATGAAAAACCAATTCTTATTCTTGAAATGTCATGGTAACTATTTGCCTGAGCACCAGCAATTAAGAGGTGTTCCCAGGCTCCTCCATCAAAACCTCTTGATCAGACGCCTTACTGTTGGATGTAATTCATGGTCTTACGCAGGACGCGGATGTAGTTTACCGTCATACCCAGGAGGGTATCCTGGCTTGAAGTAATTGGATGTCTAGCCGCACTGATGACCAGCGAAACCTTTATGTGCACGACAATTATTTTTAAGACATTTTTATGTTTATACATTCTTTTTTATAGATACAAATATTTAAGTAAATGCTCTGTTTATAATAAACAGTATTAACAACATTTACCCGATTGAATGACCGAGAAACTGTCATAGAAAATATGCGTCCTCCGACAGAAATCAAACCTGTATCCTATACGGAACCGTCATATAGCCTGATGTGCTTTTAACAATTTCGCCACAGAGGCGCGTTTCGGTTAGCAAAGTCGATTTTACTGTTTTTAAACTATAATTTTCCATGATTTTCTCACGTACATTCATATCTGCTCAATGCGTATCCAAATGTAAACAAATAACGTCACACATTATGAAATAGACAAATTCCGACAATTATTTTTAATTTTAATTGTCTTAAAAATAATTGCTGTTAATACTGTTTATTATAAACATAGCATTTACTTAAACATTTGTATCTATCAAAAAGAATGTATAAACATAAAAATGTCTTTTATATATATATATATATCATACAGAATTAAAACCGAGCTAAAACATAAGCAACCCAAATATCGCCTAAATCGCCCAATGGATTAAGGAAGAATTTTTTTTAGTTCGATCAGTTTTTATTTTTTCATCTAAAATTACGTTTTTCGTGTTCTATATCTCATAATAGATTTCATTTAAGCAATTATCCTGCGCCATAGGATTTCAGTTCGTGACTTTCTTCGAAGAACAAATGATGATTTTTTAGCATGCGATTCAATTATATTAAGTAATTAATTTAAATTATATTGAAGTTAAATTATATTTCATTTAAATAATATCCAGCATATTCATTAGCTCTTAAAGTATATTTTGATTAAGGTATGTAGTTCGAACTATTACTGTAGTTGAACTCAATTCTCTGTCGCACTGTCTGACTCTATCTATCTATCTATATTTAGATGAATATAATCATATAGTTTAATGGAAACACCTTCATACGAAACTTTTTGCGTAAATATCCCTGATCTCGGTAATACAAATAAAAATTAAAAATCTATTTATCGCCAATTGCCGGTGGAATTCCCTTGGTGTCTTTAAAGACACTTCAGTGCCCACATGAAACTTACGTTGGAATTATTTTTTTACCAAATATTCCACTGGAATTTAATTACGGCCTCCAGTAATGCTTCATCTGACTTTTTCTCCAGTCGCGATTACTTTTGCCGATGTCCTAACCAGTTGCGTGGTGGGAAAGTCGGTAACCTCTGGCGATTTAAGGACTGAAAGAAGAAGAAGAAAAAAGGAGAAAATAAAAGAAAACCAATATTTTCGAATTTCATATTGATTATAGATTTAGATCTCATTTTTTTTTTTCTTTTTTTTTTTTTTTTTTTTAAATATTCTCGTGGTAACTGATTAAGTCGCGTGAATCTACCTGTGGAGTACACCGGTGAAAAATTTGTTTTTCCTATATCTGAGTTTACATCTTCTTCTTCTCTGTGCTGTGTCCCTTCAGGACGTTGGCGATCATGGCTCTCCACAATTTCAGGTCGTTTGTGACTCTTAATAAATTTCTTTTTTTTTTGTTACTTCACCTAAATCTTGCTTCACTACCACCTCGCTAGGTAGTGACTGCGTTGTTTTTTTTTGTGCCCTTGCCGTCTTCAATCTGTCCTGTGAGAATCAAATATTCTAAACCTTCTTTTCTCGGTATCTCTGCTAGAAATTTCAAAATCTCTACCTTATGTTAAATATAAATGTACTTTTCTTTGCCCATATGTTCGGAACATCCTTCAGTAGAACAACACATTGGTTGCCTCAAGTCCGTCTGTGATTGCCTAACCTTCAGGTTCAATAATCTTTCCTTTGTTTCTAAAGGAATTTTCCTCTTTCTTAATCCTTATCTCAGTTTTTCAATTACATCTGTCCCTATACCAGTGTGCGTTTGCGTTTCAATATTGCCATTTCCGTCCTCTTAGATTTTTGTATTTGTCTTTGATTTTGGTGTCTTCAAATTTTAATTTCTATGTTGTCTACTATTTTTGCATTCCGCCTTAAATAATAGTCTTTCGTTTCTGTATAATGATGACCCCTTTCCGTTTAGGTTTTCTCACCAAGCTGACCATGCGAACGCGAGCACATATTGAAAAATAAAACTAAACATTTTCAACCGTGAATACACCAAAGAGGAGTTAAAATCAAATAAATACATAAATCAAGCAATACAAACACACACAAACACATATATATATATATATATATATATATATATATATATATATATATATATATATATATATATATATAATTATTTAAAAATTATAAAATAAATATGTTATAAAATCACTACAAAAATAGCCATTTTGTTTCAACACCTCTGGTGTCTGATCAAGTGATGATGTTGAATGTAGATCGTAGAATAAAGGTTTTAAAAGGTTCAAATTAATTAACCACCCCTCGTAAGGGGAAACGCTGTCACATGAGCTGAAATGACCAATCAAAATGCAAGTATACGAGAATTCAAAAAAATTGACAACGAAGTAAGGTCATACTAACTATTAAATCCTTTAAAGTTGGGTTTATACTAAAATAAAATTTATTCTAACTAATAAGTATTGAATTGTACGATAAAATTTGAAATTAAAATTAAAAACTACCCATTTCAAAAATGTAAATTTAATCTATATCAAGTTTAAAATTTTAAAATTATTGAGGAAAAAAGAAAAAATACATAAATTATTCTATTCATTTTGTTTCTATTGAAATTACGTTGGAATAAACGTTAAGATCGACTGCCCTTAACTTAATGAGACACTAATGTATACATGGGATTATGACATCTTGGGAAAGACAATACAAACAGATTATAATACATAATCACGCAGACATATTTAGATATACACATACACAAAAAAGTGACGAGACAGGAAATATTTGCACACACACACACACACACACACACACACACATATATATATATATATATATATATATATATATTTAAACCGCAAACATACACAATGAAATGTGCATGCATTTTACTATACACAGACACGAAAAAAGAAACGTACATATACCGATATACATTGACATAGACACTGTGATATAACACTCAAGAAATATTCAAATATTCAAGATTGAATGTGTTATTAAACGAATTCTAACCACATATTAAAATATAACTTATACGGGCAAATAACAAACAATAGGCAAAGAAAGGATATTAAAATAGATATATACGTATAAAAATAACACCATCTAATATATAAAAAAAGCGAAAATTCCAAGCACACATATACGCCTAATTATAGATTAGGTGAAAGAAAATAAAAAACTGCTTACAAATATATGTGTACAGTGTACAACCATTCATCGGTACAGACAGAAGTGCATAAAAGCCAACCTATAGACAAACATATATACATATATCCGCACGCACACACACACACACACACACACACACACACACATATATATATATATATATATATATATATATATATATATATATATATATATATATATACACACATACGCATAAGCATATGCATATATACACATACAGAAGCAAGCATAAATATATCAACCTACGCAGCAACTTAAAAAAGCAAACAAACCAAGTATAAATATATATACATACATACATATACACGCACATCTACATATATATATATATATATATATATATATATATATATATATATATATATATATATGTATATATACATATATAATCTTAAACATACATATATACAAACAAATGTACAAGTACACGCATATATATATAACCCCCCAAAACAAACAAAAAACAAAACAACGGAGACTTAAACATACCCATATGTATACATATACACACACATACACACATACATATCCATATATATATATATATATATATATATATATATATATATATATATATATACATACATAAATACTCACACATATATAGGTATATACATATATAAAGCTACACATATTCTAACAATATTATCCCATTGACGATAAATTACAGTAGATATTAAATGTAATATTAAATATTAAATATTAAATATTAAAATGTAACAAGACACAATAGTTGATTAAGTCTATAAGCAAATAACAAACCCTTATTAATCAAAAGTAAATTTTAGTTAGCATAGATGATACAATCCCAGACATCAAGACGTACATGTATATACATATGTGAAGAAATACAAACATATATTCACATATACAAATATAGATTCATGCATAAATACACATATATACAGATGTAAGTACACACACATCCAATCACATATATACTTGAAAGTATTACAACCCCTATAATAAGTTAAAGTTATAACGGTGTTTACAATCAACTGTTAGTTCGTATCTTTGATTTAAGAGATGGGTTTCATTTTTAAATCTAATTATTTCAAATTTTTCGTTAAGACAAAAATAACATGCGGCATATATATATATATATATATATATATATATATATATATATATATATATATATATATATATATATGAATGATTCATGTAATATAAATTAAACTGTACCACATTTTTGATTTAAAAAGAACTGATCCGACGTGCAACTTCTGGGATAATAGCTGCGACATTGCTCTATTTATTGTACAATTTAGTACATGCCGCATCGAAAAAAACTATTACAACAAAAGACTTCTCCAATAACCATATTAGTAAAAAAAACGTACTCTCTTTTAAATTTCCAAAAAATTCAACTTTAATAACCCATTTCTAAAAAAAACATATTTCGTTTCACATCTAATCTTTCGTGTCCCGTTATTACCTGGATGGATTTAAAAAAACAAAACAAATAAATTTCCATGTCTGATGATGTCTGAATGAACAGATGAAAGTACTAGCAAAAAAAAGTTGAATTTATTAAAATCAGGGGTCACAACATTCATCTAGAGGTTCGTGGGTTAATGTAATTTTAATAAATTTGATTGCGAAGATTCTCGCCATTTATATCATTAACTTCACTAATCTGTTTTTGTATGAATGATTCATTTAATATATATATATATATATATATATATATATATATATATATATATATATATATATATATATATATCCAGATAAGATGAGAACGAATAGAGTAAAATTCCGACGTTCGTAATATTTAATTTACAAGAGCGGTCAATACAGAATAGAGCAAAATATTATTTATTTTAGTATATTAAAAGAAAAACATGTTAAAAATCGCTACACAACTGAGATCGTGTTTCAACGCATAACAATGCGTCTCCTCAGGCGATCGTAACTTATTTTGATATGCATTGAAACCTGATCGCAATTGTGTAGCGATTTTTAGCATGTTTTTCTTTTAATATACTAAAATATAATATATATATATATATATATATATATATATATATATATATATATATATATATATATATAGTGTGTGTGACACTTTAGATATGTGTAAATATATATAATATAAAGTGAGCTTATTAAATTTGATACGGGCAGGATATATTAAAGGTAATAAAAGCAATGCATAACCCAGCTAACAAGCTTGTGTAGATAGTTGTCAGAACACAGACCAGGAGAGATAGCGAAAAGACAAAATTTATTCAGGACTACGAGGAACAGTTGTGGCTGGCGAGGATTGCCCACGTCCTGAAGGGACACTGCACATTGAAGAAGAAGAAGAAGAAGAAGAAGAAGAAGAAGAAGAAGAAGAAGAAGAAGAAGAATATAAATAGTTTTCTTATATATCTTACAGAAAACTTTTGTTGAACAAACTCGAAAACTTTTTTTCAAAGTCCACAGTGTAATTTTTCACTACGCAGTTTCATTTCAACGTTTCTCGTAAAACATGCAGATGATACAGCAGAATTAATTAAAACAAAAAGTAGTAAATTTAGAATCCAAATAAAACTGTTCATTGGTGTCTCCAAAGATTTTTATTGTTGCAAACCAAAGCGAAAATAAAATGTTATAATTTGGGAAGAGAAGTATCTGAAAAACAAAAGTAAAATCTTAAGTAAAGTTTCTCTCTCGGGCAGAGCTTAAAAAAAAGATTATTTTTTTATTTTTTTTACTGGGGTTTGAGATGAGCGCAATCCCATAAACACTGTTTAATGTAACGAAGCTTTAAATGCAATCGATTGGAAAATCAAGAGAGAAAATCGGGAAAGTATGTATCTTCAAATTGGTGAAGTGGAAATTTTCCGCTATTTAGAAGTGTAGCGATATCCAGCGGGACCTTCGTGCAGAGGACGTCTTCACGAAAATACACACCTTATTCAAAGAAATGTTAGAGTTTGTTCTGAGGAAAGTAAAAAAAAAAAAAAAATTAACAAATATTGAAACGAATTCTCTTTCTACGTATAGACGTTTTATACATTTCTAAAATAGCAGATATTTAGCCTAGAGATATCTTTAGCAAACTAGCCTCTCAGCTTCGTTGGCTAATGTAATGAATTCTGTCGTCATTGGATGTGCGTTTAGCGACTGGAAAAGAGAAATCGGCATGATTACATTTTAGCTCCCATATCGTGGAAGTATTTCTACCAGACGATGGAAAATGCGACACCAAAAACCCGAACACGTACAGAATATATAACAGTATATCATTAGATAACATTGGACACTTTCGCTACGAAAGGGCCCACAGTTATCCTTGTTGCATTAGGCCTTGCCTTGTGAAGAATGCCTATTTTTCTTGTAATCTACGCTGTACGCTTACATTACCGTACAGAAAAAAAAAAAAAGTTAAAATAATTCCAATTTATTCTTAAATGCCATCTATGATGAAAAGATAGCATGATACATTGGTTGATAACAAATGGTCTTCCAAAATGGAAATAAAATATGACTCAACTAAAGATTTTGCAAAGTTATTGGTCGTGACCTGACATCTCGGCTTCAGTCACTTTCCAACCGCCGTAATATAGTGTTATATACAGTACATATAAACACTAATGTGTATGTTCCGCATAAATACATTGGATATTATTGTAAGTGAGGGTAATATGTTACCTAATCTCCCAGTGTGAGCTGGCAGCATGGGAAGCTCTTGCCGTGTCGAACCTTTGGGAAGAGAGGAACCCGGACAAGGCTATACCGAAGGGCAGCGTCTCGTCCGGGAACGTAGACAGATACCCGATCCGGCGTATGCGGGGTCAACAGGAAATTTTTGCCTGATCCCACGGATTCGGATTTCCTCACATTAAATCTGGCCTTGTGCCGCATCCTATCACGTGGGAAGGCAGGTAAATATCGTAATATGTTGCCTAAGTAGTCCACCACTAGCAGTGGTTTACCTACTTCACGCCGCTGGCGAGTATTTTATTTTGTTGATGTTATAAAGATTGCCATTTCAATTCCAACCTCCGTTTTGGTTATTCCTCATTAAAGCGACCTTTTCGAGGTTACAACATTTCGTTTCCTTGTTTCCCTTTCTATAAATACGTCTGTGGCATTTGTTCAGATGATATTTCATCTATGGTATCTGGACTTCATTAAGTACTGTACTTGATTGGGAGTAATATCTCATAATTTTACAGATGAAATGTCTAGATGCAACCGGTGGCTAGATGTAACTTCTATCGCACTCCTTAATCGTGGAGCTACAATCCATTTTCCCGCTTCCCAGTCAAATGCAATATTAAGCGTTATATTCTGCCTACTTAATTCCTGTTCTTTCATGGTTCTCTTTCCTTAATAGGGATTTTTCCCTCGTATTTTTTAACACTCAGTAACACTGTGCATTTTAATAGCTTTATTGCCTTGTTTGGTGTGAAATGATTAAAAAAAGAATAAACGAAAACTATATGCGACGGGTGCGTGTGTGGTGTAGTATTGCGGTTATCGGTGCTGAAAATGGAAACACTGGGCCGGCTCAAGTTCAGACCGATTTCGATGCGGTCATTTTCTCACAAATTCCAATATAAAAAGCATGAATATCGTTTGTCTTTTCCCCATCTATATGGGTTTATTATCAGAGACGACCGGGCTCTCTCGTGTTGGCTGGTAAGCGGTCTAAGACAGAGAAAACTATCAATTCAATACCGACTGGACGTGGAACAAAAACTGCTGACACAGCCAATCATGCCATCGACACCTCATGTGTTATTCGCCACACGGTAAGAGAAATCACGAGGCGGAAGAATAACAAATAAAAACTACATTACCTTTGTAAAGTACACCACATTTAGTAGTCTCAGTCTAAATGAGGTGAAACCTTCAGTATCTGTCTATATTTCTGAGATGAGGTATTATGTACACTATTTACATTATTCAGAGTATTGTCCTCATCTTTGTAACCATATTTACCACAACATTTCGGCCGTTGTACGCCGTGGCTTTCTTCAGGTGGTCGGAATGTCGAACTGAACCCTTTATTTCGCTCACTGGGGTAGACTGTTCTAGTTCCACGTGCCATGTCTAATCAGGAAACAGAAATATGCTCGACCACAAAAATCTCCTGAGCCGGCCAAGCATAGAAATGAATACAATATGGGAACCAGTAATAAGAATTGCCACGAAAAGCGATAACAACAAAAATTGCAATAAGAGCTCTGGTAAAAACATGCAATGATAACAGCAAAAATTGCAATATGAGCACTAGTAAGAAACGGTTGCTAAAGACATTAGGTTTATAATACCCAGAAATTCAGACCGAGACGTCCTTAAAGACATGGCACAGTGGATAAAGGCGTTAGTTAGTTAGGTCCAGTGTCAGGACCCAAAGTGTGTGAGTTCAATACCTGGTTAAGGCGTTAGAGAAGTTTGGCAGAGCAATTAACAGGAGATAACTGATATACATTAGATGTGGCACGTGGAGCTAGAACAGTCTACCGCAGTGAGTGAAATAAAGGGTTCAGTTCGACATTTTAACCACCTGGAGAAGGCCGGGCGAACAATGAGCGAAATGTAATAAATATGGCGACAAAGTCCGAATAATGTAAATAGATGTGAAATCTTTCTTGACAACGTTTGTCATGTTAAATGGCATGAATACATATTAAAGTTTATTTTTTTATTTTATTTTTTGTATTTAAGCGATTTACCCCAAGCAAAGCAGGAGTGCCGCTATCCCGTAAGGTGTTACAGAGGATTGATAACAATAGTAAAGAGGCGTGTTTGAGGAAATGATACAGAGAAGGGCGGGGGAACAAGATCAATGTATCGGAAGGTGTCAATTGACATTACACTTGAATATTTGAAGTTTGTAGTTATCAGTGAAGTAAGCAAGAGGAAGGAAGTTCCCCAGACGGGAAGTGCGAGAGAAGAAGCTGTTTGAGTAAAATAGACGCTTGCATTTAACCGCTTCGAAAGTGAAATTGTGGCACCGAGATGTCAGCCTAGAAGCTCCCTTAAATTCATGCAGTCTGGGAACCAGCGAAAGTAGCTCGTCGAAACAATTGCCGTGAAAATACTTGTAGAAGAGACGGAGGGTATCCACGACACGTCTGTGAGAAAGCGACTGTAGACGAGATGCCAAATCAGGACCTATCGCATTCCATATTCGTCTCTGGATTTTATTGAGGACCTCGAGACTTACAGATCATCTATGACAGCAATATTACATGTAAGGGCGGATGGATGATTTTTAGATTTGAAGGGTGGACTTGATTATGTCATTATTTTCTCTTCGTGCTACATGTGCTATCCATTTTAGTTGTTGCTGCTTTTGGTAGACATCAAGGGATGTCGTCTCCATTATGTGGTACAGTTGTATGTTTGTGATTCTGTAGCGCCAGTTAACAATGTTTCGAAAGAGATGATCTTTGCCAAGGTATTCAGGCTTTACTCGCTCAAACCTTTTTTTTCACCATTGATCTTGGGAAGCGGTTGTATACAACTGACAGTTTAGATATTTCTGAACGGGTTTGGTGCCATGCATATCCTCCATATGAATGTATCAGTCTGACGAATCATGACTTGAGTTTTCATGTTGTTTCTATATATATATATATTTTATGAATTCATGAATCATTCATGGAAAAAACAAATACAGAGGTTAATGATTTAAATGGCGAGAATACTTCGTCGCAAACAATCTAAATAAAATACATCAACCCCTAACCTGTATATGAACAATAACACATTTCTCATAGCATTTTTTCGGATTACATTTCTATTTTCGTTGTCCTCTTATTACTGAGAAGTAAAAACAAGAACAAAATCTACTTCCATACCTGATGATGTCTGTAGGAACAGACGAAAGCTTGTAAAATTAAAAAGACCTTATGCAACTGAATTTATAAACGGGGATCATATCATTCATATACAGGTTCGGGGTTGATGTATCTTATCTATATAGTTTGCGACGATGTATTCTCGGCATTTAAATGATTAACCTCTATATTTGATTTGGTATGAATAATTCATGAATTTATAAATTATTTTGCATCTTTTAATTGCAATATATATATATATATATATATATATATATATATATATATATATATATATATATTGTATTTAAATTATATTTAGGGGATATATTGGTATATGTAAATATTTGTAGGGATCTGTATTGTTTTTATTTGCATTGAATCCATAAATGTCCAAATACTTTTTCATAAATAATTGGACTCTTGCAGGTTATAAATATTTATAATTAAATTTTACAAGGGTCAGTTTAAATCCTGTGTGTGACACTTAAAATACCACCAATACATTTTTATATAAAAAAGTAGCAACAATACAGAAAGATGAGAAGCAGACATTTTTAAAATAAAATGGCCAACAATACATTTTATCAGTAGTTGAATGTATACAGTTACCGTCAAAATATATTTAGTTCAAGCCATAAAATTGTTCAGATTATTTAGATTTCGGCCTTAAATAACGCATAGAGGCCGAAATACCATTAAACAAAATCAACCAATCAAAAACTTCGCCAGATATTTCAATTTTCGTAATTGCTTGATTTTATTATCTGCAATCTTTTAATTTTATCTTGGGCTATTCCTTTTTTTTTCTGACGACCGTATATTCTTACAATTGATTTTATTTTTTTCTCACTTTCCAGTGTTATCTTTTGTAGAATTCACTGCACCTCTTTTCAGTGTCTTCTGTCAACACTGTGTCATCTGCATATCTTATGTTGTTAAGACTATGATTGCTAATAATATATCCTCATGGGAATTCCTGGTATCCCATGATAGCCTCACTGTAAAGTTGGAATAAACTTATCATATTATAAACAACAGGAAGGTGACGAAAGAAAATAGAAATATAAACAAAAATTACTACCAACAAAAATCATGAAAACCTCTAAAAGAATGGGAAAATAAACAAATTAAGAAGAAAAGAAAAGACAAAAAGGCAAACGTAATAAGCAAGAATGGTCAATGGCGAAGAATATTAGAACAGGAAAATTCTTAGTCGCATCACCTCACAATGACAAAATATTGTTCTAAGGTATTCTATATTTATGGATTAGAGTGCTCAATATCAGGGATAGAACGTATGTAAATATAAAAGTGGACATTGAAGTCAACACACATAGGCGACAGACTGTTTCATGCTAAACGCTGTAGCCGCTGGGTGTTGACCTCAATACAAACACACACACACACACACACACACACAGGCATATATATATGTATATATGGTTATATGTGTACGTATGTATATTTTTGCATGCATGTATTTGTGTACATGTTGATATAAATTGCAATATAAAATAATATAGGCTTACGGCCACATCACGTTGAAACTCTGATTCCTGTACCGAAGTTAAGCAATGTCGACCCTGGTGACCGCTTGGGAAATACAAAGTGCAGTAAGATTGGATGTGCGGGTGGTGTAAGGGCTAATGAAGCCTAATTCCAATTGGGTTCGTTATTATCTGTGTATATTTCTGAGATGAGGTATTATGTACATATTTTACATTATTTGGACTATTATCCTCATCTTTGTCGCCATAGGACGCATGGCACAGTGGATAAAGGGGTTAGTTAGATCCAGTGACATGACATAAAGAGTGTGAGTTCAATACCCGGTTAAGGCAGTAGAGAACTTTCAGAGGGAAATTAACAGGAGATAAGCGATAATAGACATCCATTAAAAATGACACGTGGAAGTAGAACAGTCTAACCCAGCGAGCGAAATAAAGGGTTCAATTCCAACCACCTGAAGAAGGCCGAAGTGTAGAGCGGTCGAAACGTTGTAATAAATACGGTGACAAAGATGTGACAATAGTCCGAATAATATAAACAATGTGAGTTTGTTATATTCACTTACGCACACGTTATGTAGAAATTGTACGAATTTTTTGTATGTCCGAGCGCACAGAACATAATATTCCCGTACAGCTTCCAGCGTTGCTGCCACGGTAATGATATCCACCCAGAGTGATTTTCTACACTACACAGTGGAAGAGGTTCTGTCATGACCTGGAGTGCTATAAACTTCCAAGGATCAATAGAGCTTCGGGTTATACAGGAGTGTCAAACTGCGATTGTTTACATTGGCATGCTGCAGAATGTATCCTCATTGATTGGAGGCCCTCACTAGCGTGGAAATGACGGAATCTTTCGGCAAAACATACCTGCAATGCATAATGCCCGTAGGACAACTTATTTTTTCGTGGCGTTTACCGTACTTCTTTTGGACTTTCCATCCTGTTCTTTCGACCTGAGCCGCCATTTGTGGCGGTTGGTTTACAAGGGAAGTCTATAGAAATGGACGGCAATTCCAAACTGTGCATAATCTTCGTGAAGCAATCTTCACCATTTGGAATAAAATTCCAGCTAACTTTTTGCAGATGAATTTTTGAAGTTATTCACAATGACGGAGTTGCAATTCACTACTGAGAAATGTTGTTAGGTGTTTCCTTCTCTTCTCTATATATAATGTCATGAGGATAATATTCAAGTTTAATTTCATAAAACTTCTTCCCTTTAAAACAAATACCTTCCCCCGTCGATCCCTGACTCGTGCATCTCGTCTGACTGAAACACTGAAATGGATAAATTCTGTATTAGTTTTTTAAACTGGCGTTGTTTTTTATTTTATTTTTTAGCTTTCACAGTTAAATTGCTATTTCTGACACGAACTCAATACATAAAGGGGTTGATAAGACAGACGAACTATATCTTCGTCTGCCCAAATGAGCTGATTTGGGATTTTATTGTTTATTAATTATTTGTTCTGTAATAATAAATACATTGAGCTCTTTTTGTGGATCAAAAGATGCAATTATAATTTATAAATTCAATAAACAAATAAGATATAAATAAATATAGAGGTTAATGATTTAAATGGCGAGAATGTTCTCGCCATTTAAATCATTAACCTCTATATTTGTTTTTTGTATGAATGATTCATGAATTTATATATATATATATATATATATATATATATATATATATATATATATAATGTCATGAGGTTGACTCTCCTGACGTATGAGGGCCAAGCAGCTCAATTCCTAGGAACCGACAGCCTAGACACCAGCACATATAATTTGATTATTGTGGTGGAGTCATTGTGCAGAACCAACGACACTTTTTGAAAGGGCGAATATTTGGTGCACTACGTGCCACAAGGTCCCCAAACGACCCTTTTGAATTCAGAGTTGTCCTTCCCCTAGAACTGTATGGAATAATCGAAACTCATCCATGGTAGATTTGTCAGGAAGGGGATTTCTTGATGTTATCGAAATGGATCGAGCACCTTTGGAAAGTGCCTGAAAACTATAACACGCGATAACCCAAGCCTTGTATGTGAAATTGGGTAGACGGAACTCGTTAAGACAAATCCAGAAGTCATCGCAGCCGAGGGTTTGGGCGTTCTGGCCTTGTTCAATTAGTCGATCACTCTAGATAACATGCTCTCTCCCAGAAACTGTAAATAATGTCTGCTCAGCATAGTTGCAGTATAAACCACAGGTGCTCTATGTGGGTCTTGAGAAAACACAAATGTGCCTGAGTCAGCGTCTGCAATAGGGATTGGCTAGGCGCCCTAGTTGACGGGTATCCTCGAATACGAGTGGCCAGCTATATCTATCTATCTATCTATCTATCTATCTATATACATATATATATATATATATATATATATATATAAAAGTGAACATAGAAGTCAACACTTAGAGGCGACAGTCAGTTTCATGCTATATGTAATCGTCAGGCCACATATGCTGTTATAGCCTGTCGCCTCTAAGTATTGACTTCCATGTTCACTTTTATATTTACACACGCTCTATCTCTGATATTGTGCACTTTATTCCATAAATATAGCACACCTTAAGACTATATTTCTTTATATATATATATATATATATATATGTGTGTGTGTGTGTGTGCGTGTGTCCGTGTGTGTGTGTTGATGCATATTTTATTCTATTATATACTTTCGACATTAGTACAATGTCGTCATCAGGTTCTTGTTATTTCTGAGACAAAAATTGTTGTGTTCATCATTTTCCTAAGACAAAATTGTTTGTCTTCATCTGAAAATTATTTTCTTACGTGTGAAAAATGCTATGGTTATATAGTGTATATATTTTTTTAATTTTATAATCTAAACACACGGGCAAACGTCAAGGTAAGTAACTACATTATTGCAATGTTGAGATATTATTGAAAAAGAAAAGTACTATTTAAAACTATTAGTTAAAGCCTAGGTATTTTCTACAATCTAGTGTAAACTTATTATTTTATTAATGGTTGGTTTAAGTTTTTAAATATAGATAGTTTCAAAAGATTTTAGTTTATCTCTATTATTTCATGAAAAATTTAGATGTATTTCAACAAAAAATAGTCTTGAACTGTGAATGTGAACATATATGCTGCTGTAAATGTTAGAAGCATTATTCATATGAAAACTAAACCTTCGAGACAACATTCTAGTGGAATGGTCAACAGATATATTATTTTTTTCTGTTGGAGATACAATCTCCCAAGAGACATTTGAATTTATATACAATGTTGGTCTTCTGAAACACGTTAGTTGGTAAGGAGTCATTAAGAATGATTAAATTGGATATATTGAATTTACTGTAGTATATAATTGATTTTCTTACTAGGAACTATGGTGGATATATTAGTATTTATTAGTTTTTTAGGATATTGTCGTCTTGTTTATAATTAGAATGTATTTGATTGCGATATAAAAGATTAATATATTTAGATTCAATTGAAGAAGTACAGTATTCTATTTGCTTTATATTAAATTTTCTCATAGAATGTCTTATTTGTTCGTCAACAATATAATTAGGAAAATATTATTAATGAGAGTTTGTTTTATATTTTTTTAGTTCACTGTAGAAAATCTGTTCTGTGGATGAATTAATTTGTGCATAGTTTATGAGGTTTTATGTAATTACTATTTTATGGTAATTTAGACATTCATTCTTAGAGTTAAGTGTACACGAATTTATGCTAGTAGATTTTTTATATGGGGAGATAGTTAAATTATTATTAGTAGTATTTATAACTATATCTAAAAAATGAATTGTATTACTATTATTAAGTTCCTATGTAAATTATATATATATATATATATATATATATATATATATATATATATATATATATATATATATATATATATTGTTGTAATCTAGAGAAGGTTAATGAATATAATAGTCAAACAAAGGTTGGTAATGAACGGTAATATTTAGGACAAGAACAACACATATAAGATTCGCCAGCTGCGCGTAAAATAAGTAGTCAACTGCTAGAAGTCAATCAAGTGAATTACCCCAATTAATTCAAACTGCAGGATATCTACCAACCGGTCAGATGTGGCACAAGGCCGAATTTAATGTGGGGTATCCGAGCCAGTAGGCTCGGCCAGAACTTTCCCGTAGCCCCCGTATAAAACAGGTTCAGGTAGCTGTTTCCCAAGACGAGATTCTGACTTTCGACATAGCCTCGACTGGGGATATCTCTGCACGGAGGCAGAGAGTTTGACCAGGTCAATTAGGGAGGAATCTCGGACTGCAAACCAACATACAATATTTGCTACTGTATTTATGTGAATGGGGACATACCCATTATCGTCCGTTGGTATGCTGCAACACACACACACACACATACATACATACATACATATATATATATATATATATTACCTGGATTTACTAAAAAAACAAATTAATTTCTATGCCTGAGGATGGCTGTATGTACAGCTGAAAGTACTAGAAAAATAAAAGAAAGACTTCATACAACTTGAAGTTATTAAAAAAAAAAGGATCATGACATTCATCGAGAGGTTCGTGGGCTAATGTATTAGGTTGGTGCAAGAATAATATCGTTTTTTGACGTAAAAAAAATACGTCAAAAACGATATTATTTTTGCACCAACCTATTAAATTTAATAAATTTCTTTGCGTAGATTATATCATTAATTTACTAATCTGCTTTTTGTATGAATGATTCATGTAATATAAATTGAACTGCACCACACACACACACACACACACACACACATATATATATATATATATATATATATATATATATATACGATTATTTTATTTGCTGGTTATGACCGTGCGATGCTAGAGTTGTGAAACCTTAGATGCATTAATTTCAACTCTTTTTTTTTATCAACAACAGCCTTATTTATTTCTATGTAAACTGATGTCTCGCTGTTTAAAGAAAAACGTCAGAAACACTTTTACTTGAAAATGGACAAAATGTAGAATCAGTATGTTATCAATGTTGGGAGAAAAAGGTGTTTAGCCCGCAAGGACATTCATGCTGATATGGTTTCATGTAGTAGGGAATCATACACCAGGTTTATCAACAGCGCAAAAAAAGGGCAGCAGAATTTATGAGGAGAAGGGATAGTCTTGAAGATAACCAAAGATCAAGACGTCCTGCCACTGACAACACCGAAGATCGTGTTCACCACATGGAAAAGGATGAAGGTGATCGATGATAAATCAAATAGCCAATCTTATGGATAGTGGGATATTTGAGAATATTCTGTACAAAGAACTTGGCATGGCGAAGGATTTTGTTTGGTGAGTGATTCTGTCAACTGATCAAAAGCGAAGCAGGCTAATCATATTTTTAAATCATTTCACCTCAAGCAAGACTAGGAAGAGAGTTTCATATACGCGAAGTCCGAGACATGAAGCTATAGGAAAAGAAGAGACGGCCACATTTAACTCTTTCGACAATGAAAGAGTGAGACTGAGATGCCAACCTAGTAGTATGTTAAAATTCATGCAGTTTGGGAACCAGCGAAAGTAGCTCCTCAGAGCAGTTACTGTGAAAGTATTTGTAGAAATCAAAACAGTGGAAAGCGACAGCACGTCTGTGAGAAAGTGACTGTAGACAAGATGCCAGATAAAGGCCAATCACATTGCATATCCGTCTCTTGTCATTTCAAGGACCTTGAAATGAACAGCAAGGGCACCAGACCATATATGGCAGCAGTATTCCATGCAAGGTTGATTTATAGATATCACGGGAAAATCTATATGAGGCAGATTCAACTGATTTTCTTGAATGTTTCCTAACCCAGGGTGACTGTTATGTTGATCACCTTGAGACAGGGAAAGAAGGGCAATCCATCCTTACTTGTTCCAAAGTAAGCCAAGGAAACATCCATTGCAACGTAGGTGATGACTTCAGTTCCTTTTATCTTCAGCAGCAGCACACCATCAATGGAGATGGGTATGACGATAAACTACATCCGTATCCTGGGTATGATGATAAACTACATCCGTATCCTGGGTATCACGATAAACTCCATCTGCGTCCTGGGTATGAACTATGTCCAACAACAAGGTCTCTGATCAGGAGCGTGGAACCACCTCTTAATTGCTGGTGTTCCCAGGTCCAGCCTGACCCAGGGTGGTAGCACCTGTTATGGTCCCAGCTATTTGGCAAATAGTTAACACTCAGACTACATCCACGTCCTAGGTATGACGATAAACTACATCCGCGTCCTGGGTAAGACGATAAACTACTTCCAACAGCAAGGCCTCTGATAATACCTTTTTGAAAAAATAATATTACCAGCTATACATTTTTTTAAAAGAATAGTGTGGCCGGCTATACGTTTTTGGAAAAATAGTAATACCAGCTATAAGCTGTGCGGTTTTGAAAAAAATGATATTACCAGCTATACGTTTTTGAAAAAAAAAATATAACCAGCTGTACTTTTTTGAGGAAAAAAAAAACAGAAAGAGATTTTTGGCAAAACAAAAATATTACCAGGAAAAAAGTTAACGGCATTAAATGACCCATTGAGGTTGATATGCCGTAAAACAGAACAAACCAAACCAGACCATCAATAGAGAATACCATGCCAACTTTTTGAGGTACTTGCTAAATACTATCAAAAGCAAACGCCCAGAAAACTGATAAAATGGATCTTGTTTCATTAGGACAATGTTCCAGCATACAATTCGTTGTTTTTAATAGCTACTGCTCGTGACTTTGAACTGCTTGGTTACACTCACGTTTCTTCTGGTTTTATGATCGTCTGTTTCCCAACATGTAAAACAATTGATTAGGAACCTTTACCGCTGTCCTATCTGTTGTTGATGACATTTTCGACCAACAAGATGAATAGCCCGTTTTGAAAAGCCAGATGTCATTTTACCGGGAAATAAACAATGCAGTTAATAATAAAACCACTTGAAATTAATGCATGCAAGATTTCACAGCTCTAGCATCATTTCTTCGCAGTCGGCATATAAACTTTTCAGCCCCTCGCTAGTGGTAACTGCAGAACGTTCAAAACTCTGGTTATCTTCAAGACTCTCCTCTCTCCTTCAATAGTCAGCTGTCCAGTGGGTAAAGCTAGAGTTATCACCTAATATGCCAACCATATTAGCATGAAGGTACTTGTGGACTGAAACCTTTTTCTCCAGGTAATTGATAACACCACGATGTCAAATTTTGTCTATTTTCAAGAGTTGTCGCCACGAGTTACTTTTGAAGCCATCTTTGCTAGGAAACATTATCGCAGTGATAATGATGGCATATCTAGTGTTGGAACAGTCTTCTTTGAACAGGAAGATATCAGTCTTCCTGGAATTAAACAAGACAGTTATTAATAAGACGAGTTGAAATTAATGCATGCAAGATTTCACAGCTGTAGCATCGTTCTTTCATCATCAGCCCATGACAGTTTCAGCACACCTTCGTATGTATGGAGAAAGTACGATTGAAATTAAATCAGTTTCTTATCTACATGTAGTATGATTGACGAAGATATTGGGAATGTTTGGCGAGGTATCGGAGTAAATTGACATCTTTTATCTTCCTTGACCTCTCAGGACGTGGACGATTATGACTCCCTACAAAGTCCTGTCAACTGTCATTCAAAATGAGGCTTGTCTTTTTGTGCAAACCTTATTGAAAATAATCCTTATTAATGTAATTTGCTGTTTCCCTCTCCTGTCTGCAATATGTCCTGCTAATTTCCTTATTATATATCCAAAAAATGTCAACTGTCTCGTTCTGATTGTAAGTATAAGTCTCCTTTTTGTTTCTGTTCAGCATAAAACTAACTGTTTGCTCATATATTCCGTCCTTAATATTCTCAGTATCCTTCTGTATAACCACATATCTACTGCTTCAAGTTTCTATCTGTGAGGAGATTACGTCAGGGGACTTGAACGTGAAAATAAGATTACAATGCCTGCGTTACTTAGAACATTATCTTCAAGAAACAGCCTTGCGAAACCACATGGATATGTGTGTGTGTGTGTGTGTGTGTATGTCATGGATAGAACATCCATTTTCTATATATATATTTTTTCTATTATTATTATTATTATTATTATTATTATTATGATGATGATGATGATGATGATGATGATGATGATGATGATGATGTTTAAATAAATAATAAGATCCATTTTATTAGATACTTGTTGTGGCTAAAGTTTTAGGTTTTGACAACTTCTGCATAAAATCTTTACCTACATTCTCTTAATCTAATATACTGCTATGATTTAGGAAGGGTTTCTGAATGAGGAATAACCAAAACAGAGGTTGGAATTGAAATGGTAATCTTTATAACATAAACAAAACAAAATACTCGCCAACGGCGTGAAGTAGGTAAACCACTGCTAATGGTGGACTACTTAGACAGCATATTACTCCCACTTACAATAGTGTCCAACATATTCATGAGGACTGGGTCATACCTATTAGTGTTCACAGCTACTGTATATAACATATATAATCTCTTTTTTTCTACCCCACTTCTATCTCTTCAATAGTGTCAACACTGAACTTTTTTAAGGTCAAGTTAATTTGGCAACTTCCTTTTTTTCATTCCTATTGTTTATTTTTTATTTTTATAAATTTCTCTTTTATTATCACATCGCCTAGCTGAATTTGTATCATTTAATAAATGTATTGAATCTGATGAGGCAGGTATATATATATATATATCTATCTATATAATTATGTGTATATCCGTTGAAATAAATTTGTAACCGATTATATCTTGATTATTTATTTATTTTCCTTATTATTTATATTTCTCTGTACATAAATTTATATTGTCCTCTCTTCATATATTTAACTTTTTAATATTTTTATCAATAAGCTTTTATAAATCCTCGTTGAAGGATAATATATATATATATATATATATATATATATATATATATATATATATATATATATATATATATGTGTGTGAAAAGTGCGTGTATATAAATATAAATAAATATATATATATATATATATATATATATGTATAATTATTTATATATTATATGCGCGATACTTATTAGAAAGCGTTCAATATCAGAGATAGAGCTAACATATTTGATTGGATAGATGTGAGTTTGTGACCCTGGGTTTCACGCTTTAGCGATCGTTAGACAAACTGATTAATTTTTTGAAAAAAATTGGGTTTATGTAGATTGCGTGTATTGGTGTTATTGTGAAAGAGGTGGGGAAACTTCGGTGTTGTGGTGTTGTGTCTATACATACCCATTTGTATGTTGACATTTAAAGATTGGAAGTGTGGCGGAAATGTCTCGTGAATGTCTAGTGAATGTATACATGTCATATTTTTGTTTTCCCGCTGAATAATATTTCCTCGCATGTATGTATATACGTGTGGTGGGGTTTGTGTAAAATTATGATAGGTAAAAATTATTATTATTTATATTTATTCTTAAATTTTTGAAAAAAAATGGGGGTTTATTTGTTATATTTAAAGCTGGTTATTTGTTTGTTTTTGACTGTGTATATGTAACAGGTAGAAATTTGTAATCCTTATTGGTTATTTTATATGGTGATGTTTAATATTTAATATGCTGGGTGAGAGGGTAGTTTGATTTAATAACGGGTCTATATGATATGATGTGATAGTAATGTTGCTAGGGATTGGAGACAATGATATCCCTAGCATATATATATATATATATATATATATATATATATATATATATATATATATATATATATGCATGTTTCATTAGAAACGACAGACAAGGTACTACGGTTGAGCTTTTTATTTAATTTTTCTTGTGTTCGAACGAGAACTTTTTTTTCTGGACAAAGAGTGTGTAAAAACTGTCCAAATGTCTTATATTTCCGAGAACTTACGGCTATACCTTTAGACATTAATTGAGTGTGTGCATTATTAGTATGTCTTAGTGTGTAGTAGGTATGTTTAATTTCCGAATACGGTTAGAACACTGTGGCCTTGTTCGTAGTTAATACAACACAAGAAAAATTAAATAAAAAGCTTAATCGTAGTACCTTGTCTGTCGTTATTAATGAAACATACATAAACGAAGGATTGCTGCCTATATATATATATATATATATATATATATATATATATATATATATATATATATATATATACGTAAGAGATCTGTTATATTAAATCGAGCACTGTCTCATTAACACCAACGCACACACACACACGCACATATTTATGTATATATAAATATCTATCTATCTATCTATCTATCTATCTATATATATTACATATATATATATATATATATATATATATATATATATATATATATATATATATATATATGTATGTGTGTGTGTGTGTTTGTGTATATGCATGTATATATGATAAGAGAGATAGATAGAGAGTAAGAGATATAGAAAGAGAGAGGAATAGATAAGTATGTTTTTGTCTGTAGAAGAGGGACGTTGTTATATTCGGAATCTTTTTTTCCAGAGCTACATTGCTATCGAAGAAGAGCAAGCAGGCTTATGCAATTAGAAAAAAAAAATGTGAATCAGAATAAAAATTTAGAAAAATAGACATACAAAGAAAAATAAATAAAACAAAAAGAAATCGAGAAGGGAAAATGAAACGACATTGCCGAAAAGATGACAGAAGATAACGGTAACGCAATAAATTTTCGAGAAACGTACAGACACATCATAATCCAGGAGGGACCAGATTGAGGTTTCCAGCTAAGATGATTATCAGAACACTAGACACACCCATGCACATCACGTGTGTCGGCTCCCAGTTACTTTTTGTGTATCTAATTTGTGGATATATACTAATGTGTGGATATAAATATTATGCGAACGAGGTGTTCGCCAAAGGCAGTGAATAGGAAGATGACATGATTTTATATATATATATATATATATATATATATATATATATATATATATATATATATATATGAAGAAATATAGTCTTAAGGTGTGCTATATTTATGGGATAAAGTGCTCAATATCAGAGATAGAGCGTGTGTAAATATAAAAGTGAACATAGAAGTCAACACTTAGAGGCGACAAAGATATGGTATTCAGTATTAAATGCGCGAGATCTGGTGACCCTCCTATTCGTCTCGTGGTTCTTGACAAAACTACCAAAAATATTATGTAATGTAATCAATACTGACTTGGCATCTCGCTGCAGTTACTTTTTGACTTTCTGATCTATCTATCTATCTATCTATCTCTCTCTCTCTCTCTCTCTCTCTCTCTCTATATATATATATATATATATATATATATATATATATATATATATATATATATATATATATCCTTCATGCAAGCCACTAATCTGCCACTGGGTGGCATATTTGTGGACCGCTGTTGGATGGGCGTCGTGTTGTCTCGGCAATGTTAACACTGGCAGGACGCTAGAGGCCCATCCGTGGCTGCCACCAGAGAATCGCTGGCGTTGCTGTCGGCGGCTCGCCAACAGACTACAAGTGGCTAGTATATATATATATAGAGAGAGAAACTAGAAACGTTTTTGGTTATAATTTGGGAATATAGATATGCAGGCTAACAAGAAGACGCCCGAACACAGGAATAGGAAGACATCTCTCATCAACACATCTATCATTACCATCTCTCATACCAAACCTAATAGTTTTATTAATACTTAAGCAGAATTTCACTTTTGATAACAGTCCAAAAAGGAGCGCAAGACTCACTAACATATACAGAAAAGCAACAATGAGACATTAACAGAACATATGGAAAATGTATTCCTTTTAAAAATTGATTCCTTTAAATTAGGTGAAGAAAGTCACCAGACTGGAAACACCTGTTGCAAAAATATGAAAAATAAAATATAATAAATATACTAATATAACTCCACATTATAACTAAAAACGTTTGTTGTTTCTCTCTTTTAAAAAAATATATATTTTCTCTCATTGGAACAGCTATAACCTTTTCCCCATATATATATATATATATATATATATATATATATATATATATATATATATATATATATATTATTTGGTCTTAAATGCCACTTAAGATTATCGCACAAAATTTCATAACTGAATCTACTAAGCTGTCAGATTCTCATACGTCGAAACCGACGCAAGAGTCCATTATATATATATATATATATATATATATATATATATATATGTGTGTGTGTGTGTGTGTGTGCGTGTGTGTGTGTGTATTATCTTACGCCGATAGTACGACTCAGAGTTTCATTTTCAGTACAATCTTCAGGTACTTATAATATTCATGAACTTTTCGTTATGTATATTGCTGCAAACGTGGTTATAGTTGACACTTCTTATTTGAAATAGACGCCTCATGTTGATTTTGTTATTAAACAGTATATGACGTCTGTCGCTCTGTGCAACCAAGAAATCTAAGTAAAATATGCTCTTTTGTCTTTGGGAGTACCATTTGATCCAGCATGATTCACCGTTCGAGCACGAAGGATTTCGCAGTAAGCAGTGCTGTTTTTAACTGATTTAACGAATGGAGTACGGAGATCCGATCCCTGCCGTAGGGCACATTTTCTTCACTTAGATTCCTCGAATACACAGGCCGATAGACCTAATAGACACTGTTTAATAAATAATGAACAAAAGAAAGAAAGATGGCTCGTTCTATTATATAATAACGTTTAAAGTACTATTAGGTTGGTTTAAAAATAATGACGTAATAATGTCGTTTTTTGACGTAACGTCAAAAAACGACATTATTACGTCATTATTTTTAAACCAACCTAATAAAACTTGCATTAAAACTAAAATCCGTTATTTCTTTAGGATTTGCTTTCTTTATGTTTCGGTTACTAAATTGAGCAGATAGGGGCTCTCGAGAAAAATAATGCGAGAAAAGCGTGTGAGTGTCGTTAAACAGGGTAACACTGTTGGATTAAAAAATATAATCTACAAATCCTATATCGGGAAGGGAATGAAAATAATTTAGTGACAAGAAAGGACAATCAGAGAGACAATGAGATAGTGGATGGTGATTGACGATGCAATTAATGTTTAGGATATTGCAGGTGGACAAGAACCAAGAAACCAGAAGTGAAATTCACAGGTGAGGAGTGCGAGAAAAATGTTAGAATAGAACTTATACTTATATTACACTTTGCTATATCAAGAGTAAAACGATGAGATTTAGTAGCCAATCAAGTAGTATGCTTAAATTCATATAGTCGAGGTAAAAATGAGGAGAGCTCATTAGAACAACTGCCATAAAAATATGTTTATTAAAGACAGACCTAGCAATTGATTCAATATAACCACACTACTTCATGTCAGTAAAAAACGTGAGACAAAGAAAGTGCAAAGAGTTGCTCTATTGGAGGTTAGCATCAGTCATGCTGATGGAGGGTAACAGTGGTTCTCTATAGTGATTAAATGATAACTGCGTTTGGAGGCGTTAAAATTTACGAACACTTTCTTACAGAACTGACAACTCGTTGGCAGTCATTTTTTTAATCATTTTACATCAAACAAGGCGATAAAGACACTACGACTCAACGGGTGACTGGGAGTGGAAGAGAATGAGAAGTGAGGAGAAAAAAAAACAATACAATGGCGATTGACGTTGCATTTAAAATTTTGAAGATTTTAGGAGGCAGGGAAGCAAGATATCGGAAGAGAGTTCCACAGGTGAAAAGTGTGAGAAAATAAACTTTTAGAATAAAACTTTCGGCTATATATAGCTATTTCAAGAGTAAAACGATGAGACCTACCAGCCAATCTAGTAGTATAGTTAATTTCATGTAGTCGAAGTACGAAGGAGGAGAGTCCATTAGAATAACTGGCATTAAAATATGTATATTACAGACGGAGAGAATCCATGTCACGGTGTTGGGGAAAGTAACTGAAGTCAAGGTGCCAGGCCAAGAACGAACCTGTCTTTGGATTTTATCGAGAATCCTGAAATATATTGCCGGTGCACCAGATAGCATTAATATTGAATACACAGACAAATGATAGTGATAAATGTGAAAAATAGATTCTGACAAGATACATTTTCTGTGAACCAAGCTTCTTAGCAACAGACTTAGCAATTTTGCTGGTAGATTTTACGATATATCAACACTTTGCAGTTTTTTTTTATATCTAAGTCTATAACTATTAGGTTGGTGCAAAAATAATGACGTAATAATGTCGTTTTTTGACGTTAAAAATACGTAAAAAAACGAAATTATTACGTGATTATTTTTGCTACCAACCTAATATTTTGAGTATAGTGTAAAGGTAGTATTTATACTTGAGTCTATAGGTAGTATGTATACTTGAGTCCATAAGTAGTATTTATACTTGAGTCCATAAGTAGTATTTATACTTGAGTCAATAGGTAGTATTTATACTTGAGTCTATAGGTAGTATTTATACTTGAGTCTATAGGTAAATATTGTTTATGTATGTATACTTGTGTCTATAGGTATTTTTTTTTGTTGTGTTTATACTTGAGTACATAGATAAAAGTGGGTCGTGTTTATAATTGACTCATTAGATAAACGTTCATACTTTTTTTTAAATCATTACACCTCCAGGGTGACTGGGAGTTGAAGCGAATGAGAAGACTTTAGTGAAGAGAAAGAACAATAAAATGGCCCCTGATGATGTATTTAGAAATTTGTAGATTTTAGGTGGCAGTGAAGCAAAAAAATCGGAAGAGAGTTCCACAAGTGAAAAATGCAAGGAAATAAACTTTTAGAATATAACTTATATGTAGCTATTTCAACAGTAAAATGATGGGACCTATCAGCCAATCTAGTAGTACGTTTAAGTGTATGCGGTATAGGCACTAAGTGGGAGAGCTCATAAGAACAACTGCTATTAAAATATTTAGAGACAAGCTAGACCCTCCTTTGGACTGTGTTGCGAATCTCATGATCTATACTCGGAACACCAGATCAGATATGACAGCAATATTCGTTGATATCTATAGCTAAAGGCATATAAATAACTTAGTTCATATCTATTTCAATCTGTTATATTTCAACACCATTATAGGTAAAGTTTGAGAGAAAGTATCCCTATCGATATCAGTATTTAGCAGTAAAATAATCACCAGCCCTGCCCCGCACCTATTTCCGTCCATCTCTCTTCGTTATACCTCCCTGATTTCTTTTCTTCTTTTCCCTTCCCCCTCCTGTGCAGGATTTACATTTTGGCGTCCATTCAACTGCTTTCACGACTGATCCTAAACACAACAGCCATTGGCTAATTTGTCCGGTACCTCTGACAGGTTTGACCGCTCGTCTCGACGCCATGTCTGTCAGGATTGCGTAGATGCAAACATGGCCTTTGCTTAGACATTTACGGTCGTGTAACAAGTAGCCATCATCCTTGAGTATTGTCGGGTGTATGGAGCTGCTCTAGCTTGGACAAGTGTCAAGATTTGCATTTTCCACCCGACCAACGTTCACCTCCTGCGTGTATCTACACAGGGAAATCGAAAGTGGAGCGTCTGTGAAGGCTCATACATTAAAGTAGTTTCGAAAAGGATTTCAATATTTGTATCTGATTTTGGCTTAGGATCAAGTCAGGCACCGTAGTCTGTTTTGTGAGTCGTAATTTATCAAGCAGGTCGAGAAGTGGGCTCAATCCGGCGAGAAAGTCAAGAAGTTTGGCGCCCCATATTTTTTCGATTTCCATCTGGATGAACCATTGCTTATTTGGTCAGAATTACTTTCCAGGCAGTAGCATCCATTCAAAATAAATGTATATGTATGTATGTATGTATGTATATATATATATATATATATATATATATATATATATATATATATATATATATATATATATGTGTGTGTGTGTGTGTGTGATATAACGATATACAATTCTTTGTCTAATTTTTATATCAACAAACAATATTTAATCATACGATATATATATATATATATATATATATATATATATATATATATATATATATATTAGTGATCTATATAACCTTAGTGATCTATATATATATATATATATATATATATATATATATATATATATATATATATAATGTGAGTGATCTTTATAACATTAGTGATCTATATACATGTGTGTGTAAATATATATATATATATATATATATATATATATATATATATATATATATATATATATTAATTCACAAGAGGATAGAATCCAGGTAGAACTCAATGTCCGGGACAGCGTAAGAATATAATATAAAAGGCTCAAACACTAATATTCCATGGTTATAATTTATTACATTAGAATCGTAATTATGATCCAATTCATCAGACCTACAAATTCAAAATGATTTCGGAAAATATAACTCCGGGTACAAAAAATTAAAAAAATGTGGGAATGGCAAACGAGTGTTTTCTTTTTTTTCTCTCTAATTTTCTGGATTTCAAGTTTTGATCATATCTTTTTTTTATTGTGTGTAGTGCCAACACAAATGTATACACTGTCTGTTTTTTTTTTAATTTTAATTTAGGTCAACGAATCGGTAGCGAATTATGCATTGAAAAATAATTCATAATTATCTGTATCTCACTCATTTAAAGCGTTATTTAACTCTTCTCTTTAAAGCGTTCTCCCTGTTAAATTTTAATCAGCACCTTCACCATTAAGCCTTTCCTGTTCTTCTTTCTTCTGTTACCCCTCTCTCTTGAGCTTTCCTACATTCCCCACTCACACTTGTTTCCCACTCCCACTCATACACTCTCACTAAGTTATATTTTTCGATTTCTTCATTAATTTGTATGATTCCAATGTAATAAATTATAACCATGGATTATTAGTGTTTTAGACTTTTACATTATATTATAATATATATATATATATATATATATATATATATATATATATATATATATATATATATATATATATATATATGGATTGTCCATTCTTAATATTATTTATATATATGAGTGCTTATACATTTTTAGATATTGTTTATATCAAATAATCACTAAGCATATCTAGAATAATGAAAACTCTTCGCCTCCTAAGAAATCAATTAACTAAACTGTTTTAATATTAGCCAGCATTGTATAGATTAAGTTACAGAGTAAACCGAATATCTCTCTATCTGTCTATATATACTTATACACACACACACACGCATATATATATATATATATATATATATATATATATATATATATATATATATATATATATATATATATATATATAACCAAAAATACATAGAAATTTAACTGATGTTATTCCATGTAGGAATGATAATAGTAATGACGATAATATTCATTAGTCGAGCATATCGAATTAATGTCGGATTAAATTTATAAAATCTTACTCTTAAAACAAGTTTTCAGAGAAATAGATATATATAAATATAAATTTATATATATATATATATATATATATATATATATATATATATATATATATATATAAAAGGCAGGTTGCCTGTGTGTGTGCTACGAATGCACGGCCGCAATTTTCGACGGATTTGCACCAAAATTTATATGCACATTGTCCAAGTTAGCGGAAAGGCCAAGATCAATTTTGCATTTCCCAACCCCCATCGATATTGGAAATAATCAATTTTTTCATGCTTCAACGGCAGTTTTCATATAGTTTGCGGCCATTTTCTACTGGCCAGAGTGAGAGCCTATAACTGGCTGCCACGAATAGGCAGGAAGATTCTATTGGCCAGCGTGAGAGCCAACAGCTGACTGACACGAATGTTAACTAGCATGCTAGCATGCAAAAAAATCGATAGCTGCATACGTCACAAGTGGGAAAAATTTAAATCTGCATGGCACTTTACTCCAATTGGCTCATTCGCTTGCTTAAACTCAACGTTGATTCTGATTCCGCAGAACTGGGTTGGTGATGAAAAGTATTTGTTGTTAACATTCTTTTTTCATTCGGTTTTTCCAGTTACGAATCCTTTTTTTAAAGCTGATCATTTTTTGTTCATTTTATTTTGTTCTTTTTTCGTAGTAGTTAGTATAGAGCTTAGAAAAAATTGGCAGTATGAGATAGGCAAGAAGTAAGACATGTAGCAACATCAGCACGGCAAAGGACACTCTTTTAAAGGCAAGGAAGGGCAAAAATATTTTAAGTCAAATGATAGCGATTGCTATATGAGTCGTACGAGTTTTGAATCAAGCACGGGCAACGCCGGGCCATGCTGCTAGTATATATATATAAAAGTGAACAGTACACACGTTCAGTCTCTGATACTGAGCACTTTATCCCATAAATATAGCACATCTTAAGACAATATTTCCTTATATATATATATATATATATATATATATATATATATATAAATCTATAAATATAAATTTGAACATTGAAGTCAACATTCAGACGCGACATGCTGGACGCAATCGTCAGGTCAATATTGAGCACTTTGTCCCATAAATATAGCACACCTTAAAAGTAATTAATTATAATTACTATAATTATTTCTTTTCAGATGATAAATTATATAAAAACTGTCCGATTGTTCTTTTAATCCGAGTGCTTTCGGCTATACATTTAGCCATTTTCAAGGATTAAATATATTAACTGTTAACAAGTAATAGTTTCTTGTATGTATGCATTTAACACTCATGCGCCCACTCACAGACCTGGCACAACAACAAAGTGCGCGAATGCTTATGGGGGAAAAAAATTATATACGTATGAGCAAAAACAAAAAGACATCCCTTACACTGAAAAAAAAAAAAGACACGGGAACTTTGAACTTTGAAATCTGCTTTTGCGGTAAAATACGAACAGTTGAAATGTTTTAAATACACAGAAACACATATGCATACTCACCGACAACTTAAATACTTAGAAAAGTATTAGGTGTACTTGAAAGAATTGCAACTAATCAACATGACCTGTCTAAATTATTAATCCTAACCTGTTATATATATATATATATATATATATACAGAGAGAGACAGAGAGAGAGAGAAAATAATAATATGATTCGGTAAAATTTATATATTTTATATGTAATATAATAGTTATAATATATGTATGCTTAAAGATAATTTATTCAAATTGTTTTATTTACATGTGGGTTTTCAGATTAAAAAAAGAAAAAAGAAAAAGAAAGACAAAACTTGTTTTCCTTAAACCTCTTTCAACTTTTAAAAAGTTTGTAAATTATTATTAGATCACCACGTAGGCAGGGATAAAAGAAAAAAATGAAGGGCTCTAACTGTTTTTATGTGTCGCTTATGAGAAGGAAAATATAATAGAATCTAATTTAAAGGACGTGCCTCTGGTTTACGTAATTAACTGACTTTTGATATAAATTGACTGATAAAAAAATATTTCTTTATTAATCCACTTTTGTTCGGTGGTTTTGGAGTCGCATTGGTAGAATCGGAAGATATTTAAGTTTGGCAGATTTCCTCCTCCGCATTCCTCTATATGTTGACTTAGGTATTTTTCCCAGTGTGTGGATACCTAATATGTTGTTGTTGACCTGTAGCCATTTTTCTAAGTGTTCGGCCGGTTTGACTAATGTAGTACGCGTGGAAACATTTGCATGCTAAAAAGTATATGAAGTTCTCTGTGTTACACGAGAAATTATTTTAATTTGTTTTATTTGGATTCGTCCTTGAAGTGAAATTCGTCGCCTTCTAATAGGGAGCTGTATACTCGTCAGAGGTGCCGGTTGCATCTCTTCACTTGAGGTATTTTAATTATGGTTTGCAAGCATCAGTATCTTTTTTAGTGACTTTACTTGTTTGGTTTTTATGATTGTATTTTTGTAATAAGTTTTTCTTTTTTTCTCTCCTTTAGTAGGATTGATATTTTTAGATGTAGATGTGTGTAGATTTATGGGTTCTTTGGGTTGAAAGTTGAGATATAAGGTATTTCCGTTTTTGTTTTTCTTTTTGTTTCTCGGAGTATGTGTATACATTTGAGTTTTGCTATTGCAATGATATTGTTGATTAAATTCTGAGGATATTTTCAATTGATGAGAAACATTTTTCTTTTTTCCCTGTCTGTGGTCTCATGTAATTGGGTTTGAGACTATTGTACAGATTCGCTTGTCTAGGTTGAGTGGAATATTGGTAGTGTATGTTTACGATGAGAATATGCAAAAAGGAGATATTTTTGAGAATGAATCAGTAGGTTTAAAATATATGTCGGATTCTACTTTGTGTGTCTATTTGTTATTAATATGTCTAAAAAAAAAAGGTTTTTTGTTGTTGTTGCTGCTGTCCATAATAAATTCGATGCTAGGATTCTTATTATTAATGAATGCGTGGAAAGGTCTTATTTTATCAAGATTTTAATACCACAGAATGAAACAATCATTGAGATATCATTTCCAGTTTTCTTTTAAGAAGTAGTTAAAGTCAGTCCCATAGATTTCTAAGGTTCTTTAATAGACATTAGTCAATAGTATTCTATGACTATGTTGGCAAATGTTAGTGCAAACTTTGTCTCCATGGCTGTTCCTGATTTTACACAGTAGAGTGCTTTGCTAAACATGAAGTAATTGTTTTATAAATGAATTCAAGGTTTCGTATGATGAAATTTCCATTGATACGTTCTGGTAATTTATGAGGGGTGTTTCTAGCCATTATTTAATAGCCCCTATTCGGTAATCGAGTGAGACGTTGCTACATAGGTTAACAACATATAAAGAATCTAGCCAGATCTAGCGTATTGTTTTTACAAACGTAAACAAACGCCAAGCAGCCGAAGTGCTCCATTCATTTTTACTGAAGAGCTTCGTATTTACGCAGGTGGCAATTGTTTTTTAGAATTAGCTTGTTATTCAATACTACTCAGTTGAAAATATATTTTCAAGAGCTATACACATACACACATAAACACAGACACACACAGACACACTCACACACACACACACACATATATATATATATATATATATATATATATATATATATCGTCGGCATCCGTCTGTCTTGGGAGACGGTAGCGCTCGCTGGAGTGTCTTCTCCAGTCCGTTACGAGTCTGGATGGGTTGTATGGAGAACTAGGGCTGCCCAGACGTCTAGTTCCCCCTCTCAACCTTGCTAGTAGAGACCAAAGGAGAGGATAAACCAGTACAGTTTGGTACCAGCGCGGCTGCAGGAGTTGCCGGAAGGTAGCACAAAGTGCTTTAGGGGTTCCACTCCGGATTTGTGTAGGGTTTACTCCTTAGTCTTCTCTTCTCCCGAAGATTTTCCACGAGGCATATATATATATATATATATATATATATATATATATATATATATATATATATATATAAAACTACACACTGGCAAAATCAAAACTACAAAGAACCAACATTATTTACGAGTTCAAATGCCTCTTAAGGAACTGTGTTCCTGATCAAACCAAACTCATAAATAATTACAATAATTAATCGGTGACACTACTGCATCGCCTATCTAGACGATTTACATTACACCTGTCCAACCACTGCTCCATTAGGACATTTATTTGCACGCACGCACCTAGCGGACTACATACGAAAACATATTAATTAAAAATACAAATATTATAAACTCGTCCACGTGTAAAAAAAAAATAAAAATAATAGAAGCCATAATAAAAAAAAGAAAAGTCAACACATAGTAACATTAACTGCGACCACGCTCACAGTGCGTTGGTCATGTTTTGGAAATAAAACATCGCTATAACTCATGTCACATACACATCTCACACACATTCAGTTAAAAAGTAAAAATAAATAATCCTTGATAATGAATAATTGTATAGATGAAAGCGATCATAAATGCAGAACGTTTAGACAGAGTTTAAACATTTTGTGTCCCGAAAAGAAAACACTTGTTCGAACACAAGAAAAATGAAGTATAAAGCTTAATCGCTAGTAGCTTCTCAGTCATATTAACGAAACATCAATAAAAGCAGGATTGCTGCCTAAATACACAATATATATATATACACTGTATGCCAAATTATTATCGAGATAACTTTTTTCCTAATATTTCAAAAAACGTCCAAACGTCCAATTAATTCACACAAAATTTTCGCACAATATTGGCAACAATGACCTGCGCAATCACTGAAATTTTCGTACTGATCTGCGCAATCTAAACAAACTGGCGCCATATTTGTTATCAGCACGGTGATTTGAGCGTGCCAAATTTTTAGAAAGGTTTAGTAAAATTCCCAGAATTGAGCAAACAAAACATTTATTAATGCTGTACGTGAATGTGTTTTTATATATATATATATATATATATATATATATATATATATATATATATATATATATATATATGAAAACAGACTGACAAACAGACACTTTCTGTATTATGGTCATTGCATGTCCTTCATGTGAAGCTTTTATCCTGAAAGATCCCAACGAATGTTCCCTTGCATACAGTTTTGCCTTTCATTCTCACCTGTGAAAGTCGACCGTCCTGGGTATGACGATAAACTGCATCCGCGTCCTTGGTAAGACGATGAACTACGTTCAACAGCAAGGCTTTGATCAGGAGGTTTTGAGGAGCATGGAACCACCTCTTAATTGCTAGTGTTCCCAGGTCCACCATGACCCGGGGTGGCAGCACCTGTTAGGGTCTCAGCTATGGGCAAATAGTTAACCCCAAACTGGGGTCAAAACACAATGAAAGTATAAAAATAGGTTTTAATACCAGAAATACTTTGTAAAAATTATTACCAGCAATACATTTTTGAAAAACTAAATCAACAGCAATAAAAATTCTCTGCATTACAACATATCAACCTAACTAAACCAAACTGAGAACGCCGAATGCACCAGGCATCCTTTTGGCGAAATGCGTCGTTCATAGCTTTTACACTTATGCATACATGTTTGACGTGTTATTGTAGACAGTAGCAAAATATTTATTCATATATACGCCTCGAGTAGCCGAGCTTGATATTTATGAAAAAAGAACCGAGAATTCATTTTTTCACGAGACAAAAAAACACAATAGATATGAATATGTATATCTCTGTTGTAGAAATAACATTTACACTTGTATTTACTATCGTAATTTCTCTCCTAATAAGCGTGCCGGCCCGACTGATTCATTCTGTAATGAATGGACGACTCTTTAATTTCAAGAGAAACACTGAAAACTGTCTCTGCTTGGCATTAGTCGATATTAATGTCTCTTTCGCTCCACCGAAGCAAAACAAAGCGATACGCGTTTCGTCACGTTCTCAACAATTCCCGCGCGAATCGTCATCTCGTTTCCCGCCAAAATACTTAGTTTTCTTTGTTCTTTAAAAAAAAAAATAAAGGTAAATAGAAAAAAAAAAAAGAGAATGTTGATTGCCCGGCTATTTGTTGTACAGACTGTTTTTTTTTTCCTTTTATTAATTTTAAACTTGTTTATTTGTTATTTATATATTAATGACCGTCCAACGGTCAAGGATGATAATACATGTAACAGCATTTTTTGTTGTTTTTACTGATACTGATATATGGAAATATTTTTTGTTAAAATGTTAGGCGATCATGTATCTTTCAATACATGACTGACGAGGCGGATTTTTTTCCGCATTAGGTTGCCATTTCTTTCTGCGGTAGAGCTGCCTACGTGCGAACGCAAGTTGAGACCTACAGGCGACGCTTACCCGAAGAGGGGCTACAAGCCGTGGCTCTCCACGAAGATCCGGGCGGGGAGCCGTTTTTCTCGCCGACTGATGTGCCGGTAGTGACGGGTTGGCGGCGGGAGCGGAGCCCGTTAGTGCAAAAGACGCGCGAGACGCGAAAAGAGACAGCGAAAGGAGACCAGTTGCCATCCACAGCGATAGAACCCAGTCTGTTTTGCTGGGGTGGGGAGAAGAGATTTCATACCTTTCCCAAATTTATTAGCACGTAAGTGAATGTAATGGATTCGGATTTCCGGTTCCTCAATCTGAACCGCTATCTATTACTCCACAGTGTCTCCCTTTGATCAGTTTTGTATTTACATAGATTGTCCCCTATTTGTCGTCGTGGCGGAGTTTCAGTTCACGCCTTCCCTCAAAACATCGTTGTAATAATCATCAGTCCCATGGAACAAGTTATAGGTTTCTGTCTCAGCTGTGCATCTGACCAGTTCCCTCAACCTATCTAGGATGAAAATGCGTATTCTCCGAAGCAAGCAGACTGAGCGGAACTCATCCCTCTCCAGGTAAAAAACAAAGCTGATGTTCTCCAATCTGAAGGGTTAACTTGGTAATGGACATATGCGATCGTTGTTTCTCTTTGGGGGAATCCTCTTCCTGTAGTGTTGGTCTAGGAAGTCCTTCATCCTGCGTTGCAATGACGTCACCGTATTTGCTGCATGTGCATAGCTGTGGGACTCACTATACCCTATTTTGCTCTATGGGCTTAGACAGGTCTTGTTCTTCATCTTGCTGCATTCGTCAACAGAACACCTGGTGGGTGAATCATTTTAGTCACCGATGACTCGACCATGTTGCTGAAAATAAAGAGTTACACAGAAGCAATAGCAATCGTAGTGCGGCCTGATACAAACCAATATTGAGAATATGACGCATTCACAAGTAAATTCCAACACGAATTTGCTTACAGTGCCGATATTTTAGATGAATCTAAAAATGCATTTGTATGATGTATATATTCTTCGGTTGTCCATCGTTTGCGACAATGATGGTATCTCCTGATGAATCGAGGCTGTTGCCTAAAAGGAGGGATCAAGATGTAGATGTGTGTGCAAAGTCGTCATCCCCACAATCTTCCATTCACGCGAGATACTTCCGATGGCGTGAGAAATCTTACGGTGACCTTTATCTTGTAGGAGGAGCAGGGAACACTCGGAGGTCTAGTCTGTTTTGAACTCTGCTTGTGCATGTTTTCAAATACAGAAGTTGCACAGGCCGAGCATCCGAGGGCCCAAAGTTTACTTATCTAGCAGATGGGAATTGGTTGCTGGAGGCATCACAAGGGAACACTGTAGTTACATTTAACAATAAAGTATAGCGTTGAGTTGTAAGGCCACATTTACTCTGTTTTTACATATGCACATATAGACTCAAACCTCTTGTTGTATATATATATATATATATATATATATATATATATATATATATATATATATATATATAAATTTTATATAGAGTATATCTGTAAAAAAGACAGTATGAATAAAATCTGTCTACATTTCTGAGATAAGGTATTATGTACATTATTTACATTATTCTGACTATTGTCATCATCTTTGTCGCCATATTTATTAAAATGTTTCGCCCGTTATACGCTACGGCCTTCTTCAGTTGACTGGAATGTCAAGGACACATGGCACAGTGGATAAAGGCGTTAGTGAGATCCAGTGATAGGACCCAAAGAGTGTGAGTTCAATACCTGGTTAAGTCAGTGGAGAACTTTCAGAGGCAAATTAACAGGAGATGAGTGATAACTGACATCCATTAAACATGGCACGTGGAACTAGAACAGTCTACCCCAGTTAGCGACATAAAGGGTTCATTTCAACATTCCAACCACCTGAAGAAGGCTGGGGCGTACAACGGCCGAAACATTGTAATAAATATGGCGACAAATTTTCGGTTTCTGAGGGATTTTATCAAGGCCAATGTAAGTATTTTATTTTGTGACAAGTATATATATATATATATATATATATATATATATATATATATATATATATATATATATATATATATATATATATATATATATATATATATATATATATATATGTATATGAGCAAAAATATTACTGATTATTCAAAAATGTTTGGTATAGGAGTGCTCATGATTATATATTTGCTTGACTTTTCCGCTAACCTGATAAATATTCATAACCAATCCTGTACCAAAATTGCATGTTTGCTCTTGTATATAAATACTTGCCAAAAAATAAAAAACTAACATTTTTCCCTCTGAGGACGAAAGATAAGTTTTCCTTTTGTGTGTGTGTATAAATATATATATATATATATATATATATATATATATATATATATATATATATATATATATATATATATATATATAATGATAATAACATGATTATAATTAATTGTACTCGTCTAGAAAAAGCTTAGATGTTTTGGCTTGTAAATGAACAAACCAATACCCAAGGAAAAATAAGTGATAAAAAAAAAAGAACTAAGAACATGTAATTGAGGAGAAGACAGTCCTCCAGAATCCATGCTCAGAGTCCAAAAGAAAAAAAAAAACCTCCAAAACGAGTAAAGCAAAAGTAACTATGTAAAGTGCTTTATACACTAAGTAGAGCAAATCTAACTATGAACCTAAAGAGCCAGGCAAACCTACCTAGGTTTCACCTACGCGGATGGTCAAGACATGCCGCGTAGGTGAAACCTGGGTAGATTTTCCTGGCTCATTAGGTTCATAGTTATATATATATATAAACGAAAAGAAATCGCCATATTGATACATGTTTAAAACATATATGGGTTTAAACATGTATCAATATGGTGATTTCTTTTCGTGTTTCAATGATAATGTTATTAACCTTATCAGAAAATATGAAAGGAACAACTTAAAATAAATAGGCAAAACTTGTCGATATTATTTAATGAAACATATATATATATATATATATATATATATATATATATATAGAGAGAGAGAGAGAGAGAGAGAGAGAGAGAGAAATAGATAGATAGATAGATAGATAGATAGATAGATAGATAGAAAAGAGAAACCAACTATATGAGGGCGGGGGTTTGAGAAACCCATATTTCAGTTTAGACGTTAAGCGCTAAACGACATAGATGATTTGATTATAATGATTGCTACCTCGCTTTCTTTTTTCGGGAGAATTGATGAGAGAAAAATGGTGCAGACAGTTGCATGAATTTCCCGAAGAGTTCCCCTCAGGTTTCATTGTTACCTCATATATGGGTTTCACTTTACCGGAATAACGCCAGATCTTCCAGCTAAGATATGTAGTTAGACATAGCTATCCACAGAAAGACATTGTTTGAATTCTCTTTTCTTTTCACCGAGGCGAGCTGAAAACTAAGGCGTGGGCGCTCAGCTTGCTTGATATTTAAGCCATGCTGGGTCGGATGTAGCGAGGGAGATAGATTTATGCCTTTTCCGGGGGGGCATTAACATGAGAAAAATAAAACAGGATCAAGCGGGATTTGAAACCGATTTGCCGGTAACTCTTTCCGATCCATAAGTATTAATCT